>LN902144.1:0-17287 GCA_000469725.3 Echinococcus multilocularis | reverse complement strand
TGAGGCGAATCAGCTCATTTTTAGTTTATGAGCTTTGCAAATCTGGTCTACCTCCTTAAATACCGAAGATATTTTAATAAGCAATTATGATATTTTGCGTTCTTTAGGTCACCAGAAGAAATTAGTCCTGGCCATTGAGCGTATTCGAAGAGCACTGTCAAAACGCAATGAAGACCAGTCAGTAGGAACTGATTCTCTTACCCGAATTCGCCAGTCACAGCAACAGCAACATCTACTTTCTTCTCCAAGCCATCCAGGTACTATCTATTGTTACATCAGCAGGGAAATGTGTTGTGTCAATGCATTTCTTGTTTTTTAGGCAGAATTGGTGAAAGTGTTCTAACAGACTCAAATAATGAAAGAATTTATTGTATTTTATTGTTTTTTTTTTACTCAATTGCGGAATGGCACTGGAGTAGTTCGAGTGGAAGGAGTAGACCTTGTGGTGGTGACCGTGCGCTTGGTCGCTTGAGGAGTATTTCGAGAAGATTTGGTAGTTTTTTTGGTAGTGACGGTGGGCTAAATCACTTCGGGAGTAGTTCGAGTATATTTGGTGGTTATTTTGGTGGTGACGGTAGGCTTAGTCACTTCGGGAGTAGTTCGAGTGTAAGGAGTAGACCTTGTTGTGGTGACCGTGCGCTTGGTCGCTTGAGGAGTATTTCGAGAAGATTTGGTAGTTGTTTTGGTAGTGACGGTAGGCTAAATCACTTCGGGAGTAGTTCGAGTATATTTGGTGGTTATTTTGGTGGTGACGGTAGGCTTCGTCACTTCGGGAGTAGTTCGAGTGGAAGGAGTAGACCTTGTGGTGGTGACCGTGCGCTTGGTCGCTTGAGGAGTATTTCGAGAAGATTTGGTAGTTTTTTTGGTAGTGACGGTGGGCTAAATCACTTCGGGAGTAGTTCGAGTATATTTGGTGGTTATTTTGGTGGTGAAGGTAGGCTTAGTCACTTCGGGAGTAGTTCGAGTGGAAGGAGTAGACCTTGTGGTGGTGACCGTGCGCTTGGTCGCTTGAGGAGTATTTCGAGAAGATTTGTTAGTTTTTTTGGTAGTGACGGTGGGCTAAATCACTTCGGGAGTAGTTCGAGTATATTTGGTAGTGTTTTTGGTGGTGACGGTAGGCTTCGTCACATTGGGAGTAGTTCGAGTAGATTTGGTGGTTTTTTTGGTGGTGACGGTAGGCTTAGTCACTTCGGGAGTAGTTCGAGTGGAAGGAGTAGACCTTGTGGTGGTGACCGTGCGCTTGGTCGCTTGAGGAGTATTTCGAGAAGATTTGGTAGTTTTTTTGGTAGTGACGGTAGGCTAAATCACTTCGGGAATAGTTCGAGTATATTTGGTGTTTATTTTGGTGGTGACGGTAGGCTTCGTCACTTCGGGAGTAGTTCGAGTGGAAGGAGTAGACCTTGTGGTGGTGACCGTGCGCTTGGTCGCTTGAGGAGTATTTCGAGAAGATTTGTTAGTTTTTTTGGTAGTGACGGTGGGCTAAATCACTTCGGGAGTAGTTCGAGTATATTTGGTAGTATTTTTGTTGGTGACGGTACGCTTCGTCACATTGGGAGTAGTTCGAGTGGAAGGAGTAGAACTTGTGGTTGTGACCGTGCGCTTGGTCGCTTGAGGAGTATTTCGAGAAGATTTGGTAGTTTTTTTGGTAGTGACGATGGGCTAAATCACTTCGGGAGTAGTTCGAGTATATTTGGTAGTATTTTTGTTGGTGACGGTACGCTTCGTCACATTAAGAGTAGTTCGAGTGGAAGGAGTAGACCTTGTGGTGGTGACCGTGCGCTTGGTCGCTTGAGGAGTATTTCGAGAAGATTTGGTAGTTTTTTTGGTAGTGACGGTGGGCTAAATCACTTCGGGAGTAGTTCGAGTATATTTGGTGGTTATTTTGGTGGTGACGGTAGGCTTCGTCACTTCGGGAGTAGTTCGAGTGGAAGGAGTAGACCTTGTGGTGGTGACCGTGCGCTTGGTCGCTTGAGGAGTATTTCGAGAAGATTTGGTAGTTTTTTTGGTAGTGACGGTGGGCTAAATCACTTCGGGAGTAGTTCGAGTATATTTGGTGGTTATTTTGGTGGTGACGGTAGGCTTAGTCACTTCGGGAGTAGTTCGAGTGGAAGGAGTAGACCTTGTGGTGGTGACCGTGCGCTTGGTCGCTTGAGGAGTATTTCGAGAAGATTTGGTAGTTTGTTTGGTAGTGACGGTGGGCTAAATCACTTCGGGAGTAGTTCGAGTAGATTTGGTGGTTATTTTGGTGGTGACGGTAGGCTTAGTCACTTCGGGAGTAGTTCGAGTGGAAGGAGTAGACCTTGTGGTGGTGACCGTGCGCTTGGTCGCTTGAGGAGTATTTCGAGAAGATTTGGTAGTTTTTTTGGTAGTGACGGTGGGCTAAATCACTTCGGGAGTAGTTCGAGTATATTTGGTAGTTTTTTTGGTGGTGACGGTAGGCTTCGTCACATTGGGAATAGTTCGAGTAGATTTGGTGGTTTTTTTCGTGGTGACGGTAAGCTTCGTCACATTGGGAGTAGTTCGAGTAGATTTGGTGGTTATTTTGGTGGTGACGGTAGGCTTAGTCACTTCGGGAGTAGTTCGAGTGGAAGGAGTAGACCTTGTGGTGGTGACCGTGCGCTTGGTCGCTTGAGGAGTATTTCGAGAAAATTTGGTAGTTTTTTTGGTAGTGATGGTGGGCTAAATCACTTCGGGAGTAGTTCGAGTAGATTTGGTGGTTTTTTTGGTGGTGTCGGTAGGCTTAGTCACTTCGGGAGTAGTTCGAGTGGAAGGAGTAGACCTTGTGGTGGTGACCGTGCGCTTGGTCGCTTGAGGAGTATTTCGAGAATATTTGGTAGTTGTTTTGGTAGTGACGGTAGGCTAAATCACTTCGGGAATAGTTCGAGTATATTTGGTGGTTATTTTGGTGGTGACGGTAGGCTTCGTCACTTCGGGAGTAGTTCGAGTGGAAGGAGTAGACCTTGTGGTGGTGACCGTGCGCTTGGTCGCTTGAGGAGTATTTCGAGAAGATTTGGTAGTTTGTTTGGTAGTGACGGTGGGCTAAATCACTTCGGGAGTAGTTCGAGTATATTTGGTGGTTATTTTGGTGGTGACGGTAGGCTTAGTCACTTCGGGAGTAGTTCGAGTGGAAGGAGTAGACCTTGTGGTGGTGACCGTGCGCTTGGTCGCTTGAGGAGTATTTCGAGAAGATTTGGTAGTTTTTTTGGTAGTGACGGTGGGCTAAATCACTTCGGGAGTAGTTCGAGTATATTTGGTAGTTATTTTGGTGGTGACGGTAGGCTTCGTCACTTCGGGAGTAGTTCGAGTGGAAGGAGTAGACCTTGTGGTGGTGACCGTGCGCTTGGTCGCTTGAGGAGAAGTTCGAGTATATTTGGTAGTTTTTTTGGTGGTGACGGTAGGATTAGTCACTTCGGGAGTAGTTCGAGTGGAAGAAGTAGACCTTGTGGTGGTGACCGTGCGCTTGGTCGCTTGAGGAGAAGTTCGAGTAGATTTGGTGGTTTTTTTGGTGGTGACGGTAGGCTTAGTCACTTCGGGAGTAGTTCGAGTGGAAGGAGTAGACCTTGTGGTGGTGACCGTGCGCTTGGTCGCTTGAGGAGTATTTCGAGAAGATTTGGTAGTTTTTTTGGTAGTGACGGTGGGCTAAATCACTTCGGGAGTAGTTCGAGTGGAAGGAGTAGACCTTGTGGTGGTGACCGTGCGCTTGGTCGCTTGAGGAGTATTTCGAGAAGATTTGGTAGTTTTTTTGGTAGTGACGGTGGGCTAAATCACTTCGGGAGTAGTTCGAGTATATTTGGTAGTTTTTTTGGTGGTGACGGTAGGCTTCGTCACATTGGGAGTAGTTCGAGTGGAAGGAGTAGACCTTGTGGTGGTGACCGTGCGCTTGGTCGCTTGAGGAGTATTTCGAGAAGATTTGGTAGTTTTTTTGGTAGTGACGGTGGGCTAAATCACTTCGGGAGTAGTTCGAGTATATTTGGTAGTTTTTTTGGTGGTGACGGTAGGCTTCGTCACATTGGGAGTAGTTCGAGTAGATTTGGTGGTTTTTTTCGTGGTGACGGTAAGCTTCGTCACATTGGGAGTAGTTCGAGTAGATTTGGTGGTTATTTTGGTGGTGACGGTAGGCTTAGTCACTTCGGGAGTAGTTCGAGTGGAAGGAGTAGACCTTGTGGTGGTGACCGTGCGCTTGGTCGCTTGAGGAGTATTTCGAGAAGATTTGGTAGTTTTTTTGGTAGTGACGGTGGGCTAAATCACTTCGGGAGTAGTTCGAGTAGATTTGGTGGTTTTTTTGGTGGTGACGGTAGGCTTAGTCACTTCGGGAGTAGTTCGAGTGGAAGGAGTAGACCTTGTGGTGGTGACCGTGCGCTTGGTCGCTTGAGGAGTATTTCGAGAAGATTTGGTAGTTGTTTTGGTAGTGACGGTAGGCTAAATCACTTCGGGAATAGTTCGAGTATATTTGGTGGTTATTTTGGTGGTGACGGTAGGCTTCGTCACTTCGGGAGTAGTTCGAGTGGAAGGAGTAGACCTTGTGGTGGTGACCGTGCGCTTGGTCGCTTGAGGAGAAGTTCGAGTATATTTGGTAGTTTTTTTGGTGGTGACGGTAGGCTTAGTCACTTCGGGAGTAGTTCGAGTGGAAGGAGTAGACCTTGTGGTGGTGACCGTGCGCTTGGTCGCTTGAGGAGAAGTTCGAGTAGATTTGGTGGTTTTTTTGGTGGTGACGGTAGGCTTAGTCACTTCGGGAGTAGTTCGAGTGGAAGGAGTAGACCTTGTGGTGGTGACCGTGCGCTTGGTCGCTTGAGGAGTATTTCGAGAAGATTTGGTAGTTTTTTTGGTAGTGACGGTGGGCTAAATCACTTCGGGAGTAGTTCGAGTATATTTGGTAGTTATTTTGGTGGTGACGGTAGGCTTCGTCACTTCGGGAGTATTTCGAGTAGATTTAGTAGACCTTGTGGTGGTGACGGTGGGCTTCGTCGCATTGGGAGTAGTTCGAGTAGATTTGGTGGTTTTTTTGGTGGTGACGGTAGGCTTAGTCACTTCGGGAGTAGTTCGAGTGGAAGGAGTAGACCTTGTGGTGGTGACCGTGCGCTTGGTCGCTTGAGGAGTATTTCGAGAAGATTTGGTAGTTTTTTGGGTGGTGACGGTAGGCTTAGTCACTTCGGGAGTAGTTCGAGTGGAAGGAGTAGACCTTGTGGTGGTGACCGTGCGCTTGGTCGCTTGAGGAGAAGTTCGAGTAGATTTGGTGGTTTTTTTGGTGGTGACGGTAGGCTTAGTCACTTCGGGAGTAGTTCGAGTGGAAGGAGTAGACCTTGTGGTGGTGACCGTGCGCTTGGTCGCTTGAGGAGTATTTCGAGAAGATTTGGTAGTTTTTTTGGTAGTGACGGTGGGCTAAATCACTTCGGGAGTAGTTCGAGTATATTTGGTAGTTATTTTGGTGGTGACGGTAGGCTTCGTCACTTCGGGAGTAGTTCGAGTGGAAGGAGTAGACCTTGTGGTGGTGACCGTGCGCTTGGTCGCTTGAGGAGTATTTCGAGAAGATTTGGTAGTTTTTTTGGTAGTGACGGTGGGCTAAATCACTTCGGGAGTAGTTCGAGTATATTTGGTAGTTTTTTTGGTGGTGACGGTAGGCTTCGTCACATTGGGAGTAGTTCGAGTAGATTTGGTGGTTTTTTTCGTGGTGACGGTAAGCTTCGTCACATTGGGAGTAGTTCGAGTAGATTTGGTGGTTATTTTGGTGGTGACGGTAGGCTTAGTCACTTCGGGAGTAGTTCGAGTGGAAGGAGTAGACCTTGTGGTGGTGACCGTGCGCTTGGTCGCTTGAGGAGTATTTCGAGAAGATTTGGTAGTTTTTTTGGTAGTGACGGTGGGCTAAATCACTTCGGGAGTAGTTCGAGTATATTTGGTAGTTTTTTTGGTGGTGACGGTAGGCTTCGTCACATTGGGAGTAGTTCGAGTAGATTTGGTGGTTTTTTTGGTGGTGACGGTAGGCTTAGTCACTTCGGGAGTAGTTCGAGTGGAAGGAGTAGACCTTGTGGTGGTGACCGTGCGCTTGGTCGCTTGAGGAGTATTTCGAGAAGATTTGGTAGTTTTTTTGGTAGTGACGGTGGGCTAAATCACTTCGGGAGTAGTTCGAGTATATTTGGTAGTATTTTTGTTGGTGACGGTACGCTTCGTCACATTGGGAGTAGTTCGAGTGGAAGGAGTAGAACTTGTGGTTGTGACCGTAGGCTTGGTCGCTTGAGGAGAAGTTCGAGAGGATTTGGTGGTTTTTTTGGTGGTGACGGTAGGCTTAGTCACTTCGGGAGTAGTTCGAGTGGAAGGAGTAGACCTTGTGGTGGTGACCGTGCGCTTGGTCGCTTGAGGAGTATTTCGAGAAGATTTGGTAGTATTTTTGGTAGTGACGGTGGGCTAAATCACTTCGGGAGTAGTTCGAGTATATTTGGTAGTTTTTTTGGTGGTGACGGTAGGCTTCGTCACATTGAGAGTAGTTCGAGTAGAATTGGTGGTTATTTTGGTGGTGACGGTAGGCTTCGTCACTTCGGGAGTAGTTCGAGTGGAAGAAGTAGACCTTGTGGTGGTGACCGTGCGCTTGGTCGCTTGAGGAGTATTTCGAGAAGATTTGGTAGTTTTTTGGTAGTGACGGTGGGCTAAATCACTTCGGGAGTAGTTCGAGTATATTTGGTAGTATTTTTGTTGGTGACGGTACGCTTCGTCACATTAAGAGTAGTTCGAGTGGAAGGAGTAGAACTTGTGGTTGTGACCGTAGGCTTGGTCTCTTGAGGAGAAGTTCGAGTATATTTGGTAGTTTTTTTGGTGGTGACGGTAGGCTTCGTCACATTGGGAGTAGTTCGAGTAGATTTGGTGGGTTTTTTGGTGGTGACGGTAGGCTTAGTCACTTCGGGAGTAGTTCGAGTGGAAGGAGTAGACCTTGTGGTGGTGACCGTGCGCTTGGTCGCTTGAGGAGTATTTCGAGAAGATTTGGTAGTTTTTTTGGTAGTGACGGTGGGCTAAATCACTTCGGGAGTAGTTCGAGTATATTTGGTAGTTTTTTTGGTGGTGACGGTAGGCTTCGTCACATTGGGAGTAGTTCGAGTAGATTTGGTGGTTTTTTTGGTGGTGACGGTAGGCTTAGTCACTTCGGGAGTAGTTCGAGTGGAAGGAGTAGACCTTGTGGTGGTGACCGTGCGCTTGGTCGCTTGAGGAGTATTTCGAGAAGATTTGGTAGTTTTTTGGTAGTGACGGTGGGCTAAATCACTTCGGGAGTAGTTCGAGTATATTTGGTAGTATTTTTGTTGGTGACGGTACGCTTCGTCACATTGGGAGTAGTTCGAGTAGATTTGGTGGTTGTTTTCGTGGTGACGGTAGGCTTCGTCACATTGGGAGTAGTTCGAGTATATTTGGTGGTTATTTTGGTGGTGACGGTATGCTTCGTCACATTGGGTGTAGTTCGAGAAGATTTGGTGGTTTTTTTGGTGGTGACGGTAGGCTTAGTCACTTCGGGAGTAGTTCGAGTGGAAGGAGTAGAGCTTGTGGTGGTGACCGTGCGCTTGGTCGCTTGAGGAGTATTTCGAGAAGATTTGTTAGTTTTTTTGGTAGTGACGGTGGGCTAAATCACTTCGGGAGTAGTTCGAGTATATTTGGTAGTTTTTTTGGTGGTGACGGTAGGCTTCGTCACATTGGGAGTAGTTCGAGTGGAAGGAGTAGACCTTGTGGTGGTGACCGTGCGCTTGGTCGCTTGAGGAGAAGTTCGAGTAGATTTGGTGGTTTTTTTGGTGGTGACGGTAGGCTAAATCACTTCGGGAATAGTTCGAGTATATTTGGTGGTTATTTTGGTGGTGACGGTAGGCTTCGTCACTTCGGGAGTAGTTCGAGTGGAAGGAGTAGACCTTGTGGTGGTGACCGTACGCTTGGTCGCTTGAGGAGAAGTTCGAGTATATTTGGTAGTTTTTTTGGTGGTGACGGTAGGCTTAGTCACTTCGGGAGTAGTTCGAGTGGAAGGAGTAGACCTTGTGGTGGTGACCGTGCGCTTGGTCGCTTGAGGAGAAGTTCGAGTAGATTTGGTGGTTTTTTTGGTGGTGACGGTAGGCTTAGTCACTTCGGGAGTAGTTCGAGTGGAAGGAGTAGACCTTGTGGTGGTGACCGTGCGCTTGGTCGCTTGAGGAGTATTTCGAGAAGATTTGGTAGTTTTTTTGGTAGTGACGGTGGGCTAAATCACTTCGGGAGTAGTTCGAGTATATTTGGTAGTTATTTTGGTGGTGACGGTAGGCTTCGTCACTTCGGGAGTAGTTCGAGTGGAAGGAGTAGACCTTGTGGTGGTGACCGTGCGCTTGGTCGCTTGAGGAGTATTTCGAGAAGATTTGGTAGTTTTTTTGGTAGTGACGGTGGGCTAAATCACTTCGGGAGTAGTTCGAGTATATTTGGTAGTTTTTTTGGTGGTGACGGTAGGCTTCGTCACATTGGGAGTAGTTCGAGTAGATTTGGTGGTTTTTTTCGTGGTGACGGTAGGCTTCGTCACATTGGGAGTAGTTCGAGTAGATTTGGTGGTTTTTTTGGTGGTGACGGTAGGCTTAGTCACTTCGGGAGTAGTTCGAGTGGAAGGAGTAGACCTTGTGGTGGTGACCGTGGGCTTGATCGCATGAGGAGTATTTTGAGAAGATTTGGTAGTTTTTTTGGTGGTGACGGTAGGCTAAATCACTTCGGGAGTAGTTCGAGTATATTTGGTAGTTTTTTTGGTGGTGACGGTAGGCTTCGTCACATTGGGAGTAGTTCGAGTAGATTTGGTGGTTTTTTTGGTGGTGACGGTAGGCTTCGTCACATTGGGAGTAGTTCGAGTAGATTTGGTGGTTTTTTTGGTGGTGACGGTAGGCTTAGTCACTTCGGGAGTAGTTCGAGTGGAAGGAGTAGACCTTGTGGTGGTGACCGTGCGCTTGGTCGCTTGAGGAGTATTTCGAGAAGATTTGGTAGTTTTTTTGGTAGTGACGGTGGGCTAAATCACTTCGGGAGTAGTTCGAGTATATTTGGTAGTTATTTTGGTGGTGACGGTAGGCTTCGTCACATTGGGAGTAGTTCGAGTGGAAGGAGTAGACCTTGTGGTGGTGACCGTGCGCTTGGTCGCTTGAGGAGAAGTTCGAGTATATTTGGTAGTTTTTTTGGTGGTGACGGTAGGCTTAGTCACTTCGGGAGTAGTTCGAGTGGAAGGAGTAGACCTTGTGGTGGTGACCGTGCGCTTGGTCGCTTGAGGAGAAGTTCGAGTAGATTTGGTGGTTTTTTTGGTGGTGACGGTAGGCTTAGTCACTTCGGGAGTAGTTCGAGTGGAAGGAGTAGACCTTGTGGTGGTGACCGTGCGCTTGGTCGCTTGAGGAGTATTTCGAGAAGATTTGGTAGTTTTTTTGGTAGTGACGGTGGGCTAAATCACTTCGGGAGTAGTTCGAGTATATTTGGTAGTTATTTTGGTGGTGACGGTAGGCTTCGTCACTTCGGGAGTAGTTCGAGTGGAAGGAGTAGACCTTGTGGTGGTGACCGTGCGCTTGGTCGCTTGAGGAGAAGTTCGAGTATATTTGGTAGTTTTTTTGGTGGTGACGGTAGGCTTCGTCACATTGGGAGAAGTTCGAGTATATTCGGTAGTATTTTTGTTGGTTACGGTAGGCTAGTCACTTCGGGAGTAGTTCGAGTGGAAGGAGTAGACCTTGTGGTGGTGACCGTGCGCTTGGTCGCTTGAGGAGTATTTCGAGAAGATTTGGTAGTTTTTTTGGTAGTGACGGTGGGCTAAATCACTTCGGGAGTAGTTCGAGTATATTTGGTAGTTTTTTTGGTGGTGACGGTAGGCTTCGTCACATTTGGAGTAGTTCGAGTAGATTTGGTGGTTTTTTTCGTGGTGACGGTAAGCTTCGTCACATTGGGAGTAGTTCGAGTAGATTTGGTGGTTATTTTGGTGGTGACGGTAGGCTTAGTCACTTCGGGAGTAGTTCGAGTGGAAGGAGTAGACCTTGTGGTGGTGACCGTGCGCTTGGTCGCTTGAGGAGTATTTCGAGAAGATTTGGTAGTTTTTTTGGTAGTGACGGTGGGCTAAATCACTTCGGGAGTAGTTCGAGTATATTTGGTAGTTTTTTTGGTGGTGACGGTAGGCTTCGTCACATTGGGAGTAGTTCTAGCTGAATTGGTGGTTATTTTGGTGGTGACGGTAGGCTTCGTCACTTCGGGAGTAGTTCGAGTGGAAGGAGTAGACCTTGTGGTGGTGACCGTGCGCTTGGTCGCTTGAGGAGAAGTTCGAGTAGATTTGGTGGTTTTTTTGGTGGTGACGGTAGGCTTAGTCACTTCGGGAGTAGTTCGAGTGGAAGGAGTAGACCTTGTGGTGGTGACCGTGCGCTTGGTCGCTTGAGGAGAAGTTCGAGTAGATTTGGTGGTTTTTTTGGTGGTGACGGTAGGCTTAGTCACTTCGGGAGTAGTTCGAGTGGAAGGAGTAGACCTTGTGGTGGTGACCGTGCGCTTGGTCGCTTGAGGAATATTTCGAGAAGATTTGGTAGTTTTTTTGGTAGTGACGGTGGGCTAAATCACTTCGGGAGTAGTTCGAGTATATTTGGTAGTTATTTTGGTTGTGACGGTAGGCTTCGTCACTTCGGGAGTAGTTCGAGTGGAAGGAGTAGACCTTGTGGTGGTGACCGTGCGCTTGGTCGCTTGAGGAGAAGTTCGAGTATATTTGGTAGTTTTTTTGGTGGTGACGGTAGGCTTAGTCACTTCGGGAGTAGTTCGAGTGGAAGGAGTAGACCTTGTGGTGGTGACCGTGCGCTTGGTCGCTTGAGGAGAAGTTCGAGTAGATTTGGTGGTTTTTTTGGTGGTGACGGTAGGCTTAGTCACTTCGGGAGTAGTTCGAGTGGAAGGAGTAGACCTTGTGGTGGTGACCGTGCGCTTGGTCGCTTGAGGAGTATTTCGAGAAGATTTGGTAGATTTTTGGTAGTGACGGTGGGCTAAATCACTTCGGGAGTAGTTCGAGTATATTTGGTAGTTATTTTGATGGTGACGGTAGGCTTCGTCACTTCGGGAGTAGTTCGAGTGGAAGGAGTAGACCTTGTGGAGGTGACCGTGCGCTTGGTCGCTTGAGGAGAAGTTCGAGTATATTTGGTAGTTTTTTTGGTGGTGACGGTAGGCTTAGTCACTTCGGGAGTAGTTCGAGTGGAAGGAGTAGACCTTGTGGTGGTGACCGTGCGCTTGGTCGCTTGAGGAGTATTTCGAGAAGATTTGGTAGTTTTTTTGGTAGTGACGGTGGGCTAAATCACTTCGGGAGTAGTTCGAGTATATTTGGTAGTTTTTTTGGTGGTGACGGTAGGCTTCGTCACATTGGGAGTAGTTCGAGTAGATTTGATGGTTTTTTTGGTGGTGACGGTAGGCTTCGTCACATTGGGAGTAGTTCGAGTAGATTTGGTGGTTTTTTTGGTGGTGACGGTAGGTTTAGTCACTTTGGGAGTAGTTCAAGTGGAAGGAGTAGACCTTGTGGTGGTGACCGTGCGCTCGGTCGCTTGAGGAGTATTTCGAGAAGATTTGGTAGTTTTTTTGGTAGTGACGGTGGGCTAAATTACTTCGGAATAGTTCGAGTATATTTGGTGGTTATTTTGGTGGTGACGGTAGGCTTCGTCACTTCGGGAGTAGTTCGAGTGGAAGGAGTAGACCTTGTGGTGGTGACCGTGCGCTTGGTCGCTTGAGGAGTATTTCGAGAAGATTTGTTAGTTTTTTTGGTAGTGACGGTGGGCTAAATCACTTCGGGAGTAGTTCGAGTATATTTGGTAGTTATTTTGGTGGTGACGGTAGGCTTCGTCACTTCGGGAGTATTTCGAGTGGAAGGAGTAGACCTTGTGGTGGTGACCGTGCGCTTGGTCGCTTGAGGAGTATTTCGAGAAGATTTGGTAGTTTTTTTGGTAGTGACGGTGGGCTAAATCACTTCGGGAGTAGTTCGAGTATATTTGGTAGTTATTTTGGTGGTGACGGTAGGCTTCGTCACTTCGGGAGTATTTCGAGTGGAAGGAGTAGACCTTGTGGTGGTGACCGTAGGCTTGGTCGCTTGAGGAGAAGTTCGAGAGGATTTGGTGGTTTTTTTGGTGGTGACGGTAGGCTTAGTCACTTCGGGAGTAGTTCGAGTGGAAGGAGTAGACCTTGTGGTGGTGACCGTGCGCTTGGTCGCTTGAGGAGTATTTCGAGAAGATTTGGTAGGTTTTTGGTAGTGATGGTGGGCTAAATCACTTCGGGAGTAGTTCGAGTATATTTGGTAGTATTTTTGTTGGTGACGGTAGGCTTCGTCACATTGGGAGTAGTTCGAGTGGAAGGAGTAGACCTTGTGGTGGTGACCGTGCGCTTGGTCGCTTGAGGAGAAGTTCGAGAGGATTTGGTGGTTTTTTTGGTGGTGACGGTAGGCTTAGTCACTTCGGGAGTAGTTCGAGTGGAAGGAGTAGACCTTGTGGTGGTGACCGTGCGCTTGGTCGCTTGAGGAGTATTTCGAGAAGATTTGGTAGGTTTTTGGTAGTGACGGTGGGCTAAATCACTTCGGGAGTAGTTCGAGTATATTTGGTAGTATTTTTGTTGGTGACGGTACGCTTCGTCACATTGGGAGTAGTTCGAGTGGAAGGAGTAGAACTTGTGGTTGTGACCGTAGGATTGGTCGCTTGAGGAGAAGTTCGAGAGGATTTGGTGGTTTTTTTGGTGGTGACGGTAGGCTTAGTCACTTCGGGAGTAGTTCGAGTGGAAGGAGTAGACCTTGTGGTGGTGACCGTGCGCTTGGTCGCTTGAGGACTATTTCGAGAAGATTTGGTAGTTTTTATGGTAGTGACGGTGGGCTAAATCACTTCGGGAGTAGTTCGAGTATATTTGGTAGTATTTTTGTTGGTGACGGTACGCTTCGTCACATTGGGAGTAGTTCGAGTGGAAGGAGTGGAACTTGTGGTTGTGACCGTAGGCTTGGTCGCTTGAGGAGAAGTTCGAGTAGATTTGGTAGTTTTTTTGGTGGTGACGGTAGGCTTCGTCACATTGGGAGTAGTTCGGTTAGATTTGGTGGTTATTTTGGTGGTGACGGTAGGCTTAGTCACTTCGGGAGTAGTTCGAGTGGAAGGAGTAGACCTTGTGGTGGTGACCGTGCGCTTGGTCGCTTGAGGAGTATTTCGAGAAGATTTGGTAGTTTTTTTGGTAGTGACGGTGGGCTAAATCACTTCGGGAGTAGTTCGAGTATATTTGGTAGTATTTTTGTTGGTGACGGTACGCTTCGTCACATTGGGAGTAGTTCGAGTGGAAGGAGTGGAACTTGTGGTTGTGACCGTAGGCTTGGTCGCTTGAGGAGAAGTTCGAGTATATTTGGTAGTTTTTTTGGTGGTGACGGTAGGCTTCGTCACATTGGGAGTAGTTCGAGTATATTTGGTAGTATTTTTGGTGGTGACGGTAGGCTTAGTCACTTCGGGAGTAGTTCGAGTGGAAGGAGTAGACCTTGTGGTGGTGACCGTGCGCTTGGTCGCTTGAGGAGTATTTCGAGAAGATTTGTTAGTTTTTTTGGTAGTGACGGTGGGCTAAATCACTTCGGGAGTAGTTCGAGTATATTTGGTAGTTTTTTTGGTGGTGACGGTAGGCTTCGTCACATTGGGAGTAGTTCGAGTAGATTTGGTGGTTATTTTGGTGGTGACGGTAGGCTTCGTCACATTGGGAGTAGTTCGAGTAGATTTGGTGGTTTTTTTGGTGGTGACGGTAGGCTTAGTCACTTCGGGAGTAGTTCGAGTGGAAGGAGTAGACCTTGTGGTGGTGACCGTGCGCTTGGTCGCTTGAGGAGTATTTCGAGAAGATTTGTTAGTTTTTTTGGTAGTGACGGTGGGCTAAATCACTTCGGGAGTAGTTCGAGTATATTTGGTAGTTTTTTTGGTGGTGACGGTAGGCTTCGTCACATTGAGAGTAGTTCGAGTTGAATTGGTGGTTATTTTGGTGGTGACGGTAGGCTTCGTCACTTCGGGAGTAGTTCGAGTGGAAGGAGTAGACCTTGTGGTGGTGACCGTGCGCTTGGTCGCTTGAGGAGTATTTCGAGAAGATTTGGTAGTTTTTTTGGTAGTGACGGTGGGCTAAATCACTTCGGGAGTAGTTCGATTATATTTGGTAGTTTTTTTTGGTGGTGACGGTAGGCTTAGTCACATTGAGAGTAGTTCGAGTTGAATTGGTGGTTATTTTGGTGGTGACGGTAGGCTTCGTCACATTAAGAGTAGTTCGAGTGGAAGGAGTAGACCTTGTGGTGGTGACCGTGCGCTTGGTCGCTTGAGGAGTATTTCGAGAAGATTTGGTAGTTTTTATGGTAGTGACGGTGGGCTAAATCACTTCGGGAGTAGTTCGAGTATATTTGGTAGTTTTTTTGGTGGTGACGGTAGGCTTCGTCACATTGAGAGTAGTTCTAGTTGAATTGGTGGTTAATTTGGTGGTGACGTTAGGCTTCGTCACTTCGGGAGTAGTTCGAGTGGAAGTAGTAGACCTTGTGGTGGTGACCGTGCGCTTGGTCGCTTGAGGAGTATTTCGAGAAGATTTGGTAGTTTTTCTGGTAGTGACGGTGGGCTAAATCACTTCGGGAGTAGTTCGAGTATATTTGGTAGTATTTTTGTTGGTGACGGTACGCTTCGTCACATTGGGAGTAGTTCGAGTGGAAGGAGTAGAACTTGTGGTTGTGACCGTAGGCTTGGTCGCTTGAGGAGAAGTTCGAGTATATTTGGTAGTTTTTTTGGTGGTGACGGTAGGCTTCGTCACATTGAGAGTAGTTCTAGTTGAATTGGTGGTTATTTTGGTGGTGACGGTAGGCTTCGTCACTTCGGGAGTAGTTCGAGTGGAAGGAGTAGAGCTTGTGGTGGTGACCGTGCGCTTGGTCGCTTGAGGAGTATTTCGAGAAGATTTGGTAGTTTTTTTGGTAGTGACGGTGGGCTAAATCACTTCGGGAGTAGTTCGAGTATATTTGGTAGTATTTTTGATGGTGACGGTAGGCTTAGTCACTTCGGGAGTAGTTCGAGTGGAAGGAGTAGACCTTGTGGTGGTGACCGTAGGCTTGGTCGCTTGAGGAGAAGTTCGAGTATATTTGGTAGTTTTTTTGGTAGTGACGGTGGGCTAAATCACTTCCGGAGTAGTTCGAGTATATTTGGTAGTATTTTTGTTGGTGACGGTACGCTTCGTCACATTAAGAGTAGTTCGAGTGGAAGGAGTAGAACTTGTGGTTGTGACCGTAGGCTTGGTCGCTTGAGGAGAAGTTCGAGTATATTTGGTAGTTTTTTTGGTGGTGACGGTAGGCTTCGTCACATTGGGAGTAGTTCGAGTATATTTGGTAGTTATTTTGGTGGTGACGGTAGGCTTCGTCACGTCGGGAGTAGTTCGAGTGGAAGGAGTAGACCTTGTGGTGGTGACCGTGCGCTTGGTCGCTTGAGGAGTATTTCGAGAAGATTTGTTAGTTTTTTTGGTAGTGACGGTGGGCTAAATCACTTCGGGAGTAGTTCGAGTATATTTGGTAGTTTTTTTCGTGGTGACGGTAGGCTTCGTCACATTGGGAGTAGTTCGAGTAGATTTGGTGGTTTTTTTGGTGGTGACGGTAGGCTTCGTCACATTGGGAGTAGTTCGAGTAGATTTGGTGGTTGTTTTGGTGGTGACGGTAGGTTTAGTCACTTTGGGAGTAGTTCAAGTGGAAGGAGTAGACCTTGTGGTGGTGACCGTGCGCTCGGTCGCTTGAGGAGTATTTCGAGAAGATTTGGTAGTTTTTTTGGTAGTGACGGTGGGCTAAATTACTTCGGAATAGTTCGAGTATATTTGGTGGTTATTTTGGTGGTGACGGTAGGCTTCGTCACTTCGGGAGTAGTTCGAGTGGAAGGAGTAGACCTTGTGGTGGTGACCGTGCGCTTGGTCGCTTGAGGAGTATTTCGAGAAGATTTGGTAGTTTTTTTGGTAGTGACGGTGGGCTAAATCACTTCGGGAGTAGTTCGAGTATATTTGGTAGTTATTTTGGTGGTGACGGTAGGCTTCGTCACTTCGGGAGTAGTTCGAGTGGAAGGAGTAGACCTTGTGGTGGTGACCGTGCGCTTGGTCGCTTGAGGAGTATTTCGAGAAGATTTGGTAGTTTTTTTGGTAGTGACGGTGGGCTAAATCACTTCGGGAGTAGTTCGAGTATATTTGGTAGTTTTTTTGGTGGTGACGGTAGGCTTCGTCACATTGGGAGTAGTTCGAGTAGATTTGGTGGAGCCAGGGCTAGCTTTGATTTTTTTTTCTTATTTATGTTCACATGTGTAGGATACCCGGTGTCACAAGTGTTGGGACCATGTTGTGCTGTGGGTAGATTTATTTCAGAATGACAAGACTGACGACACTCGGTTTTGGAGCAGTTATTGAGTTGACAAAAAATATCGTGACAGCTGGTATTATATTTAAGAGAAGCAAAAAATCTGTGCTTTAGTGATCAGATTTACCTTAGAAATTCTGATAGCGCATGCATTGATGGGGTATATACAGGTGTTTTTTGTCAAACTAACAAAAAACGGCGATTTATCTGGTGAATAAACAGAAATATTGGCCAAAATTCAGGAATTCAAGGGAGATAAGTAGGTGTAGATTTTATAATTTGCGATCTTAAAAATGACGACCTTACTACTCTGAACAAAAGATCGTGTTAGAGCCATCACGACCATTCAGACACTGAATCGGAAAGCCGAAGGGAAATAAAGTGAGACAATTGGTCTAACTGATTAAAGACAGGTATGCTGTCAAGATAAATTTGGAATGGGTAGTACCTCTATGAGTCAGGAGATATCACGCGGCATTAGAGGGCCTTCGAATACTTAACCAAGTGTGCCTAGGCAAGATGCCTCGAGGGCTTGGATTGGTCATAGGAATGATCGGTGAGTCTGTAGAGCGGGAACAGAACCACCACGGCACGCAGACGTATGTTGATCTTTCAAACTACACCAAAAATGTAAAAGCTTACCCGGTGGAAGGAGTTGAGATGTGCCTCAAAATATTTCTTCGCCGAATAACAGTGAAAGCGGATTCAGAGTCGTAGGTGGGTGGGTTTCTGTCCACCACACAGACTCCTGTGGAGGAGGGCGCAATACAGCAGGCCAAGGTCACGTAGTTGTGCCACAGAGGCAGAAGCTGATCCCGCTCTGAGGGCGGTGCCTTCTTGCTTGTCGATCGTAGAAGCGAGGATGCGCGATTTTCAGCAGCTTGAGCGCTATGATAGAGAAGTAAAATCGAGTACTGGTGCAATGAATTGATACTGTTTTAATGCCTGTTAAACTAGCAGGCATTTAGTGTCCATAGG
>LN902143.1:0-14169 GCA_000469725.3 Echinococcus multilocularis | reverse complement strand
TTGCGGTGTACTCCAGGGTACTACATCCCCTTCCTGATAGATGTTAGTCTCAATGCATACAAAGCGGTACTACATCCCCTTCCTGATAGATGTTATTCTGACTGTGTTTGTCACATCATCCCTTCTGCCTAGTGTATGAGGGTCGTATGTGCTTCAATGAGATGTTAAAAGTTTGCCTAATCCTTCCTTTAGTCGAAGTGCATACTTTGAGTTATTGTGAAATGCTACTTCTGTGTTTGATGAGGAAGCATCGGTTAGAAATCTTCTTTTTTGAACCGTGAACATCTTACACAGTGGAATGCTAGCTGATGCATACGCAGCAGCTGCGTACATAAATGGGTTTCACAAAAGCTTAAATCCTAATTATTTTATGAAAGGCGTTTTCCCAAATTAATCACTGCATTCCCCTTTTCCTAAAAATATAGTGGTCCACTTGGTTAAAATACACTCCTACATGCGGTTGTCACAAACATTGAGACACCAATATCACTGAGGCAGAAAATGCATTCCTTGACCTTTATTGTTGACATGCTGTTGCACATGTGTTACAATGTTTGACTTCCAGTCCAGCAGATGTCGAGAAGTTCGCACTACTGAAATCACGAGGGGAAGGAGACTGGAGAAGGAGAGGGGATGAATGAACCAGCTTTTGACATTTTCAAAAGATTCCCACTTCCGAGTAATTTAGCTAATAAGAAAAAATTTCACATTTAACAGACAGTTAGGCACTGCTGAAATGCACTGTGTTAACTTGGGAGCTATCAACAGAGTTATTTTCGAGATTTCGATCTCAATGCCACTTAAGTGTGCAAAGGAGCTATAACAGAATAAAAGCGGGAAACATGCATTAGATGTGGTACACAATTTACTGTAGTTTTTGTAAAGGTAAAACTCCAAATCCATTCGAACCTTTTCAAACCTCTGATAAATGTCGAAGGTGGCTCAGAGGCAATCACCATTGCTGCCTAATCGAGGCTCTAGGATCTTATTTCCTCTTTTCATGTGTTATTTATTTTAGAGCGATTAGAACTGAGCCGTGTGGCAAAATTGATGTGTGGTCTCTTTGATCTCAGGAGGCTAGGTGCACCTTGCCAGCTTTTAAACAGCAGTAAATTTGATTGGCACAGCGACGCCAATGTTGGTGGCATTGGTCGGAGACTGGAACATTTGGTCTATGATGGACTGTCTTTTAGGCTCTTGTCTTCTTCCGTACTAGCTCCTATGCGGTCACTGTCGATTCATGAGGATTGCATCGCTTGCCGAAATAAATTCGCTCCCTTGATACCCAGAATGCAATTATTTGCCTAAATGCGGTCCTTGCTCTACTAAATGATGGACTTCAAATTACTTTGCATGATGATTGAATGGAAACGACGATAACGCAGTCGATGTCCATGGTGGCCGAATGGGACTGGCACTCTTGAGACAACTGGCGTGTTGTGCGTTCCATCACAACTTATTGGTCGTTGGGACGTAAAACAACCTGCATTCTACCGCATTTGAGGCTTTAGGCGCGTTTCGTAACATTTGATTCCTGAAATTGGCTGGTCAACTCGAAGCCCTAAAACAGACACTCAAAATTCTACTCACCTGTTAAACGTGGGTCGAAGTAAACCTTCATTTGAATGTCTTCGTCAACGATAGCTTAAGAAAAAAGCGTCAAAGACTAAGTATCAGTTAGCCTCTAGCCTCTAACGCAAAGCGCTAATTACGGAATTTGGGCAGGTCTCTCGAGAGTGCAGCCATTCCGATATTTTCATCTAATTCATTTACGCTTCAACGAGCCACTCCTAGAATTAACGATGCAGGCAGATGTCAACGCACAGAAGCGACTCAACACTGGATTATCCTGCAAACCCTGCCATCTGCCTTATGCAACACAGCACCGCACCTCACTTTAGCGCAATCCATCGCAACACGTATCGAGTGTCTACTGCTAATCCGACCCTGGTTTTGATCAAATCGCCTCCAAATTCTATTGTTACTGACGCTGATGCCGATGGAGCATTAAACCACCACTCATGTGTTCAATTGTGAACCTCAGTTATTCTATTTGGGAAAATGTTTGCAGTTAAAAACTCCTCGAATATTCCAAAGCGTTTGACGTCATCTGAAAAGAAGAAACTGAAATTTTTGGATTTAATTCTAGAATGTACCCCACCTTCAGTGCAAACGCCTTAAGCAATAAAGTAGCACTGGCTCTACGTCCTGAGCTGCTTCACTTTCCGCACTTGCTTTTAGGGTTTTGTAATTTTTTTATCTTTTTTTACAGTAAGATTTAATAAGTTGTACTTTTTAGCTGAAATCTGCCCTACGGCGGATGAAGTTTCTTTAGGAGAGTGCAAAGGCAAAATTCCGCACACCGGTCAGTCCTTCGGCTAGTGTGAATACTGCATCTTTTCACACAAATGTGATTCGTAGAGTACTTGGATTTTGACAATTTGACTAAGAATAATCAGACCAGGTTATCTGATATCCTGCAATCCCTAAATAGGGAATGTTTGTCTGGAACACGAATATTCACTGGTTAATGGACACTGCGGTAACAATGGGATTCCCATACCACGATGCCAGTGAGGTGAAAACAGCTGGTTCAGCAATGCACCAATTTGGCTTCCAACTGACTGAGACATTGCAATCACAAGTCGGGTCGGCTCAATAGTTCATCAACGTAGTTGTAGGCTAGCTGTCGATTCACAAATAGTTAGGATGGCCAAGTCAACGTCGATGAGGAGTGGTAATAATACGAACATGCCCACTGCGGCTCAAAATCCAGATTAGGCAAATGCACGAACAAGCAACCATTGCCTGCACAAACACACTTCAGAAGAACGCATATCTGGTGCACGCTTATTTTGACCATACCCTCACTTGCTTTAATTTGATCAGCTTGAAACAGCAATTTGGATGGTCTCCGCTGAATAGTTGTCACCCAGGAGGTACTGCAGCCACGAGACAAATACGCATTCAGCCTCATCGTCACTGACGAATGGGCTGTTATATCGCAGCTGCGAATTAGTGTTTGATGCTGTGGTTAATAGGCTACGACAAGAAATTGTTAAAATCAAGACCTGATTAGAAGAATGTGGATGAACACAGGCTTGATATACGTCAAACCTTTCGGAGACAGCTTGACTTTGCCTTGAGAGAGTTAGCTCCAAAATCGGCTGCTTTGCAAGTCTACCTCAACTTATGCTACTTTGAGCTGTGTCAGCTGAAGACCCACTTGCAAACATGATCTTTTTATCAGCACACCTTATGAGACCATTCGCGATTGCTCTGATTATTTCAATTCACTCACTCATGCTACTCGTTTCTTGTCAATGGCAAGTATCCAAACAAACAAGTGATGTGACAGGAGGTACGGCGTGCGATGCGGTAACACATTCACTGCAGCTGCCACTGCAAATCGGTTTTGAGCCACGCATAAGTGGGACAGTTATAAGAGTCGATGCAAATCGGCTGCATTACATCCAGCCCCCAAAGAATGAGGAACCAGCTGCAATGACTACCACATGGAGTAAAACATGGCCAGCCTATCACTATCACGCTGGTTCAATAAAAGCAGTGCTTTTCGCTTGCAGTTGCACCAGTTTAAAACTTACCACTGTGTTCTTCCAAAGTCCAACTCTGAGAGAGATATTTTGGGCTTTTAAGGGGAACGCTACTGCGTTCTCTGACCAAATGCGCTTTGAAAACAACCAGATATTCATTGTTTACGGCACCTACAAGCCTAAAAATTATTTCTGCTTTAAATTTCCAGGTGTTTTAAAAGCCTCCCTCTATCAGACCCTCAACAGAAATTCTATGCTTTCCGTATTCGCTGATTATTCCTTCTTAGTCGTTATCATCCCAAACTATGACCCACTGAGATCCAAGTTCACAAACTTGCCTAGCTTTTAAGATGCCACGCCAAATATAGCCAGCCTCTGGCCAAAAGCCAATCGCCTGCTGCCCTCACATGTGGGAGGCTATTCATGCACGTCCTTAGCTAGTTTTAGGTGTTTCGACTGGCAATCTTAACTGAGAAAACAGCCAACACGCATGAAACTCCTACTGCCACCACGAAGTAGAGCGTTCGCCCTTAACATTTCAATGATTTGCTGATTGGACGACTTTATAAATGCACATTTTAAGAAAATACGTGGTAATGATACTCTCGAATTTGATGAATTTTTCCTTCTCAGAGCTATTTCGCCTTATATGCGCCCAAATTTGGGCAACGAACTCGTGACCCTATATATTCATCTGCCAAATTGTGGATCAAATTACACTTCATGCTCCACACCATGAATTGAAGCAGCTGACGATTGAGCTGCCGAGAATGCCTACAGTCCTGGGAGATTTATTAGCGTAGTGTTTGAAAAGGTTTCATTTGTTGACCAGTGTCTGAACACTCGAGAGGGTCAAGCTCTCGCTCAGTCCTTCCGTTTGACACTGAACGCGAAGATGAACGTTAAGTGCACTAATACTCACTTTAGGTTTAAGGCCAGACAGTTGGTAAAAGCACACCTAAATGAGACCACTGAGTGCTTTGCATGCAGTCTGCGGCATTTAGGCGTCAGATGAACGCACACACACTGTATGGTTTCCTTTCAGCTTACATACGTCGGAACACAAATTCATCTTTTCTAAGGTCCTCATCTTCGGTCGCCTAGTTAGGAGTTTGAAAGGGTCGAGGCCACGATCATAAATCCAGTTTATACCAAAAACTCACCATCCCACGTATTTCGGTAAATGCGCGAGATTAGGATGTAGGCAACGACAACTGACGCTTGTGCCATAAATCCCAGTGATTGCGAGATCGCTGAGACACTTTTCAAATCAAAATGCTTGGCTGACGAGTAGCTCGTTTTGCATAGCGTCACGACGAAAGTAGTAGAACAGAAGCATAAAGTTGTGATCCTCTGCACTCGTGTAATTTACCAGTGCTAGGCATATTCTATGCTGAGAGGGTGTTGTATCCATTAGAAAGAACTACTACTGGAATATAGCATGCCCTATGACCTGAGTAAAAATGAATTTGCAGAAGAAAATATAGATTAGTCGTGAATTGAAAAGTTTTATGCCAACAGAGTATACCCACTCCTACGTTGGCTTGGGTTGCATCCTTGCTGCAGAGCAAATTTTTTCAAACCAAAGCACCACAATTTTTCGAAACTTGGGATTAGCCACAGGATGACTTATTATCTTCCAAGGCTTCTTTCAAAATGCGGTTAAATGTGCAAACGGTGCCTATCTCGTCTGCTTTTAAGCGTGCGTTCAATTAGCTATTCCAAACCTACACAAATTCAAAGTCGCTGTAGAAACTGAAGAGGTGGTGAGCACCTGCATTAACACAGTTTCCAATTATGCTTGCCAGAAGGGGTGGATAGACCTTATTCTAGAAGCATGAGATAAATGTATCAGAGGGGCCAAAATCGGAACCAGAAGCACTCGGCTTGACCTACCTGAACTTGGACGTATTTAGTGAAAATTTCAATTGTCGTGGCGAACTAAAGTAATCCATTGACTTGGTAGCGAAGAAAAAACTTACGAATAGTGCGGGTATAAGTCCTAGGAGGTAGTTTCCACTGGGGTGAAGTCGCTGAGTGAGAAAAAAACGTTTTTTAGCATCAACTTGCTAACAACGCACTACAGTTAGGATAATACTGTGGGAAAAGATAGATTTGCGGAAATTGAAAATAAAGCGTGCCACCAACTTGCATTGGATGTCCAAATTGCTAAACCTGGGAATAAGGACCAAAATTTGCGATATTTGACTAGATAAAAATTGGTGACATCTGGCAGAATTTTGGTGACTCCACCTTTACTGCTTGTGAGAGAAATAACTTTACCTTCATTCATTACTTACATCCCCCTTTTAATTTATGCAAGTGGGTCATCCTTTTACGATTTGTGGACCATTAATAGAAAGTGTTTGCAAAAGTGAGAGGTAAATTCTGTCAATGTTCTAGATTGCAACTAGTGCAGAACAATTTTATTCCATACTGGAAATTGGGGGGAAATATTGGTGGTAAAAATGATGAACAAGTGACCTGATGAAAAGTGATCGGCACGTAAGCATGTAGATCTTCCTCAATTACAAATCTAAGCAGTGCATTTTAAATAGATTTCCAAATGCACCTTGGCAACAAATGGCTTAAATGATGAACTCACCCCGATTCTACTAGCGTTGGAATGTTTTGCCTTATGGGAAGAGATAGGGCAAGTTTTTATACCATTTAAACACTAATGCAATGGCCAAAGGAAAAATATCCAAAGGGACACTAAAAATGACAAAAATCATGCAGTAGCAGTGTTTACTTTATGAGCAAACGTGTCCAATCATTGCATTGGTGGATAAAATTGTGCTACTGGTCTTTTAACTCTTCTTCACATTAATAACGAAGCCACTTCCAGACTAGTAGTTCTTATGGGGCTGAGTCAAGCTCATAATAGGGATAGCTTATATAAACTCATTCTATCACATTGCGTGGTTGTGTCCGTGAGAACCTGCAACAGAAGAGCTGTTGAGGCAAATAAATGAATTAAGAATGACCGTAAGGAAACTGCCTAAAAATATGACTGAAAACAGCGTTTTGTTAAGCCATAATCTGACAACTAAAAGAGACTAATACAGAAGGAGGTTCTGCACAAAACAGCGAGCCAAGTTGCTCTTATATCCCAAAACACCATGCTGTGCAAGGCTGGTAGACTCTGCAAGAGAAGTGGAGGGAGGGGGAGAGCCCAATCCTATGATGAGATGGAAAAAGTGGAGAAGTACTAAGAGTGCAGGCGCCGATGTCACTGTCGCCAGTCCACTACGCCATGACGAGGAAGCGCATCGCCTCCTTGCATGAATACCTGCAGCTGTGCCACCTGCGCTACACCTGCTCTTTCCCCCAGACTCCTGTGTGCTCCTCTGCCCCGTTGCCATTGCCTGGCTATTATCGCGTTGCGCACTAGCAGGCCACTAAAAAAAGAAAAACGTAAAATGATGGATGATAGGGTGGAGGGATGTTCCATTAATCATCTCCACGGCTCTTCTGAAATAAAACGGGTTCGCCTATGCAAGGATCGACACTGCCGAGAATTCACTCATCACCAATTCGATTCATTATGAAGCATCACCACCATCTTTGCTCGCTTTGCGACAGCAGCAGAGTATTGATGTTTATTATTTTATTCCACTACACAAATTTAAACCTTTTATCACATTAAACTGTCCACCATGACAGATTCCGCAGTTTGCCTTCCAGCTGTTAGTTTAGTTGTGCTAATTTGTCACTTGAATCTGCCTTTTATTTAGGTTTTACTACAGACGTGAACTTATGCAACGTGCTGAAATCGTACCACAGCTCTGCAAGCAGTCCACTTAGTTAGTCGCTTGGCTGCTGTGGAGCCTCAAGTGATGCTAATTTACTAGATAAATTTGACGTGTGAACATTGCTGGAGAACGTTGTAGAGCGAAACGTAGAAGAAGCAAAGGAATAGGAAGTCCAAGCATTATCATTACCAACTACACGCAAACCACCACAGGCATCACTTTCACTGTTAACAACAGGCATTGTAATCCGGGCAACCGATGAGGATCGTGGAGATAGCATTCAATAGAGATGTTTAAAGTACCTCTTCCGATAACTAATATAACGATTTACTAGTTCAGAGGATCGACGAGTTGAAAGTAATCGTTTTTTTGTCCTCTTCGGCCATTTCTACAAACCCGTATACTGATTTAAATTATAATAAATAAGGAGCCAAGCTGACCAATGTAGGTATTTTGCCAACCGCAAAACCGCCGATTTTTTTTTACTAGAGGGATTGGCATGATCCACGGTGACTTTGGTGGCCCTATGAATTTGTCTCTGCTCAATTCTTTCACCAGATGGTACACCTCTTTCAGCAGTGTGTGGCGTGCATCTGAGTGGGTGCAAAACCAATCTAGCTTTGGTGGTGTCAACTATAGTTACGACAACGTCTGACGCTTCCTGGTTGGACCCTTGTAATAGGAATATATCACCGTGCTTACCCAGTAGCTTCCGAATATCTTTACTTTCATAATCGTTTACGTAGTTATGCGACGCGCACAGGTCGTCGAGGATGTTCCTAGGTACACCCATAGCTTCGAGGAGGACATTGCAAATATCGTACACGCTTTCTCTTGGTAGCGAACAGGCTGCTATGTATTCAGTGGAAAAGTAAATAAAGGCGCCTTCCACCAAATACAGGATGGATTTGGTTTTACGCGAATAACTGACACTAAGAATAACATCCTAAGGCCTGTCTAAACTTATGATACACTCTACCGTGTCTGTTTCCTTGCCTATATTATACTCGAACATCATCTCTTTTTACCGTAGTCTTTTTTCCTTCCTTGTATATCTATTCCAGAAATAGGGCTCTCACTCGTTTATTCATCTTCCTCAGCCTGAAAATTGCATTGAGGCCTTTTTCAAACGCGCGTTTAAGCAGTAGCGATAGCAGTGGTTAGCATGGCATAGGAGTCTCCACACCTCGTAAATCAGAACTCAAAACATGGATTAAGGCCTCCTCATCACTCTGTCCAGTATTAATGAAGGTGTCTCAAAAGTGCCGATGCCGATAAAGATGCACAAAATCATTTTGATGAAGCACTGCATAAACCGCGAATTAATTACAAAAACTGACACTTAATCTGTGTTGCGTTGTTCGTAGAACGCAAATCGCTCATTTCTTCCACAATTTGCACATGTTTATGCTACAAGTCACAAACAACTGATTTTGAGTTGTGCATCATTTGATACACACCACGCCGCTATTCATCCAGTTGTGCTCTCTTATTCCAGCTTATGGTCAATTTAAGCAGGCTTGCATGCTTTCCCACTATTTTTCCATTAACCTTTATCATGCTGATCATAATTAGACGCTTGGAAGGATTTCTGTTCCGCGTTTGTTGTAAGATGCACTTGCGTATTCTTGAGGTTAGCAACATTTAAATCTCCAAAACAAACGATGCTACGAAGGAGCTCATTGCGGCTAACAGGCGGGAGAGAAAATTATGAAAAACATCCAATATAAAGCCTATGGACTAGCACCAAGTACCAGATTTCGATTTGCCCAGATGCCGATTCATGTGGAAGTTACCATCCCAGACCTCGATAAGCATTGCAGACGCCTCAAGGACGATTGAGTAAATTTGTCTTTTACTTTACCAATACCTTCTTTTTTCCTCCTAATTAAAATTCTAAAATTATTTTTTAAGTCAATTTTGCTGGCTGAGTTATGTGGAAAAAAGCATGACATCGGAAACCTGAGAGAAGGGAAAGAGTTAAGACTTTGCCTTCACCTGTTGATGAAGTGGTAGTGAGTTTATAGGGATAAGGTGCAAGCGAATGCGAAGGGTAATCTGATCCCATAAATGGATGTATGACGCCCTGAGGCATTGTCTTTATAAATACGACTGCAATGCAGGATGTGGGGGCATTTCTAGAGAAGCGACCTCATTGGTTTATTGGAAATCGCATCAGAGTTCAATCTGTATTCTTAAGAAACTTCAGTTGGGATGCTGTGATTGGGACACACGTTTCCCAAATCAAGTCTCACATGGCAGTAGATAACAAAGTCAATAATACGTTGGCATGGTGTACACTTCTATAGCTTTTATAGCAAATCCCACAACAAGCCTAACTGAACTATAAGATGCTACCAAATGATAAGCAGTCTAACCGATTTGGGCAAGTTGCCCAACCTGCAGCATTGTGTAGCAGCATTTATGTTCACCTCTCAATGTTCCAAAATTCTTACTTGTCTGCTAAATAAGACTTATAATATAAATGTACGAATGGCGATTCCTGAGAAAAAAGTGCGCGTGAAAATGGTAACGATAGCGGTCACCTTGTGACGGCTCATTTGAATTCACTGGTGATTGATACCTTGTTCCGACATAAAGGTAGCTACCTCTTTCAGTAGACACTAACATATTTTTTACTAGCTGGCTAGTTTTATTGGAGATCCCAAATTATTAAATGCAGATATAAATACCTAAACATCCGATTTGAACCAGTACCCTTTTTTACTTTGCTCTATCACATTCAATCAAAAGAGATGTCTTCTTTCATAATATTTGCCCTAACCATAAGCCAATTTCTAATCCACTTAGATGCACCAATGGAAGTGGTGGTATGCCCTGCAACCAGTAACTAGAAATTAGCTTTAACTTTAATACTGGTTCCATCATGCGGAGGCCACTGTGCCATTTACATGGCCACTGTCGCCAGGAGCACGAGCTTTAAAATGGTCTCAATGTTAGCCCACAATTCGCTGGGTAGTTGGGGACATTAGTGACTCTTCCAGAGTTTTCTGTCACTGACGCAGTGACTAAATCATTGCAGCAAGTGAAATAGAACTTTAAATAATTCAACAAAAATCTTCTGCACTGTACTGTCTCATTGCTGCTGAAAAGAATCAGGTTCATTGATGTATTTATAAGAAAACATGTTTTTATGCAAAAAAGTGGTGTGTAATCAGCATTAGAATAGGGTTTTAGCAAACAAATAGAAGTGTACTCCTAAATTCCACCTTGAAACTGTCTAAGGTGCGCAAAATTTGTAGCTGTCTGTCCAGATGCTTTCGTGCTTTCACATGGCTAGACTTGTAGCATTCACGAAGTAGGTGGTGGAAATATATTTGAGCGCCCATGTGAGCTTCAGAGCGAAGCAGTCGGCGTTTGTTCTTGCTGTCAAAATCTTCTTTGATTGCAGGGGGTTAATTGTCATGCTATAAACACCAGCATATAAGAGATTAGGAAACTGCCTCAAATATTTGCATCGATACTAACAACTCTCGAAAAACATACTGCACCTGCAAAATAAGAGCCCATACTTAGTAAAAATTGAAAGTATCTGCCATGTGTTTCAACTGTGACAAAAATTCACAATGCCTTACATTTTAATCACCCCGTGTAGCAAATGTTGAAATACAAAAACCAAACAAATAAGACAGAAACTAGAAAGACATGATAAATTAACTTTTAATGCTGAGTAGGCAGTTGTGAGATTACAAGTGGCTGATTAAGGACTTGCATTTTGGCTGATCCCCTATAAGAATTTCACCTGATTGTAACTGACACATAATACATGCAGGCATTTTCAAATGCGTTAAATAAAAATCAAACCATGGAATAATTATAGTTTCCGGAAATAATAAAGAGCTCTTAATGGACAAATGCAAACTAAATCAAGTTAAAGAAGACATTCTGCATTTTATTGAATAATGTGAGTTTGGATAAGAAGTCTTTAAGCCCAAAGACGTCGAGTCGATAATATTACATACATCTATTCACAAAAAACATGAGGTTACGGCCCATTTGTTTTGCTTGATTCTGAGGGAGAGATTGATTTCAACTTGTTTTAAATAGATAAACTCGTTAATTTTTACAGACATGTAGCCATTTTATTTTGTAGCGGTATTTTTTATTATTAACCATGCTCATTCTTTGGTCTATTTATACTTGTGCGAACCGTTGCATTGGCATTATTGTAACATTTCGAAACATGTTAAAACTTAGGAAAGTATGCGATCAAACAAAAAGGTGTTAGGCAAAAAGTTGTGAATATGTAAGCACATGCGAGCACGCCTGCAGTAAAGCACTTTTTCCAATACAAGCAACATAAAATTCGAACAAAGATGATCCTTCTATCTTATGAGCTACAGTGAACACACTCAAATGCGTTTAGAAGATAGCAAACGAATTATCACTTAACTTATTTCCTTTATTTTTCAGCTCCTCATTACCAGTGTGGAACTTATGTGATGAGCAAACAATGAAAAAGGTAAGAAATACCTCTAATCTCCGCAATCTTACCAATAAGTAAAACAAGATCGCGTTGTGCGCTAATTTCGAAGTTCATCTGGGCCTTGCATACATCGGAATCACCGCACAACATGGCATATTATAGGAATGCAGGCATTTTTGCTTCATGGGCACACCTAATCGCCTGTGTATGAGGCTGCATAAATTGTTGTATTAATGCAGGATAGGGTTCACACCACAAAGTGCATGGCGTAATTTGAATGGTGTAAGTTGCAACTATTAGTAGGAGTTCACATTGCCATTGCTTAAGAGCTAAGAGTACGTCATCTAGATTGCAATGGAGAGCATCTCTATGGCTTGTATTTTACACTGGCGCAAATACCTGAAATCAACTTTGCAGCTCACTCTTTTTTCTAATGCACCATTCATCATTTCAAGTTTAACATCAGGCAGTGGAAGTAGTAGTCTTTAACACGGAAGGACAGACACCTTGTCCTGTAAGCCAGACCACAAAACACAGATGAGAGGTTAGCTGTTGCTATGCTTCAGGTGACCATTCTAGTCAGCAATGCAGATTGCTTTAAGGTTCCGAAGCCGCTTGCACTAGTGTGTAATGATATGCAAAGCATGAAACATGCATCAGTTGCAAAAATAGTTGTCCGCTCTGTGTTGAATGTTTTGTAGATCATAGGCCTCCACATTTTGCGGTTTGCACGTGTATTTGCTGCCAGAAACAGGCAGCTGACTTTCAAATAGATAAACCAGTAGATACACACTAAGTCGAGATTTCGGTCTCTTGCGATCTCTTAATCCAGCTTATGGTCAAGGTGATCTTTGCCTTTTTACCTGTCATATTCCTACTAGTCGTTCTAGCAATATTTTCGTTTGGGAGCATCACAGGATTTCTCGCCAGCATTGGTTGCATGATGTCATTATTTACGCATGAATTGCATTTCGAACTTAAACAACATTTAGATTGTGAGAATAGATGCTTAAAATAGGTTCCGCCAGATTGTATCTTAGGAGAGGAGGAAACCATAAAGGCATCTAGCATAGCCGATACAGGAAGTTTATGCACTAGTGAGTAAAGTTTATCATTTTACTTCTACCTTGAATTGCAGGAAATTCCTATTTTGGCGGGAAATTTTCACGGCACTTAAATACATTCCATCTGTTCCTCACTCGCTCTATTTTTTAATAAAAGACACCGAGTTTTGTCTTGCTATCCACAGGGGACATTAGTCCATCTGTGTCAAATTTTGCCCTGCTGAGTGTCCTCTCTTTATTTGAGTAATGCTGCTAATGGACACCAACGTGTAGCTGCTTCTTTTCTCACATTTCTCTGCAGCAGTTCATTCTCCTGCTGGCAATGATGGATGTGCACCGTCTCCTCGTTCACAGGCAAGTTGAAATCCAAATCCACTTTAACTCTCAATAAATCTCATCAAATCAGTGTGCTCATGCTGACGAGTAGCCTCATTTCCTGATCCGCAGGTCTACAAGATCGGGGGGCTTTTAGAAACTCTTGTCTTCCTAATTATTGTCGACTGTCTTAGACTCCTTGAATTCAAGCAAAGTCCTAATGACCATCCCCACGGTTATGCCAACTGTGACCCGAGGTAGAGAAACATGCTGGAGGGGAGATAGGTATTGCTGCATCCTCTTCTTCAGAATTTACCCACTGAATATCAGGATTGTGAAATCAACAATAAATAAACGAAATCTCTATCGACTGATCGGAGACGATAGACAGGCTTGCGGTGTTCATGCCATCATTAGACCCAAATTGAACACTGAGCATTTGGAATGCGCCTGATCAGACAATCACTTGATGAGGGTCTAAATCAAGTTCCGCTACGTGATCAGGCGACTTCTTAAGCAATTACTTACCCTCCTTAGTGTAGCATTCTTTATTTCTATTCAACCGCCGACCAGATGCAATTTTATCGGAGTTGGTCTTTAGTAATTGCAATCTATCAGGCCACTTGCATTTCGACTTGTTTTAAATGATCATTAATATTTTGGTGCAATTTTTGGAAAGAACCCTTCCTCTTGTCTCGATTATTATTTGAAAATGATGTCATGATGTGACAATAACCATCAAAGCTGGAAAAATAGGCTGCTTTTACAACACAACCATGGTTGTACCCACGAAGAAGGCTAAGAGCAATAATAGTAATAGCGGTAATAGTACTTGCTTATAGGGGAATACGGTATTTCCTATTCAAAATTATTGCTACTTGCTTTTTTATTTTTACCGCATGAGCAGTTATCTAATGGTTTAAAATGGATGCTGTTAGCGCGATTCCGGATATGAGACGAATATGGTGAGTGCAAGTCTGATAACTGAACCTTAGACTCTCATAGAGTGTCGCTGAAATAGGCAGCCTATAATT
>LN902141.1:0-23355 GCA_000469725.3 Echinococcus multilocularis | reverse complement strand
CACTCTTGTGCCTTTGATCAACAACTCCGTTCAAGCCATCTCTTCCCTTATTCCCTTTGTCTTGTATTTGTTTGCGGTGTCTAATTGTGCTTTAGAGATAGCTGTGTGGAAAGTAGGCACAATTGGGACGGTAATTTAAACGCCCACCTCACTCACTGCGTTGAATGGACCTGTCATTGCACAAGAAAGCACCCAACTAGATCATACCAATGTTGCAGTCACCAAAGCATGCGACTACTGGAATCGGCGCTACGGCGTGATACCACACCCTGTCTTGCTTGCTTTCTCACTTTGCACCGTCTGATGTCCTAACTGGGTTCACTTCTCTACGCACATCTAAACAATGTTATCCGCACATGCTCCGAAAACGATATCTCCATAGCCTTTTACCAATCTTTATATAGGCGTGTCCATTTGTCGGTGAACATGTAAATTTTGTACAGTGCGAGAGTCTTTAACAACTCTACTGCCTCGAGACTGCCCTGAAGGCAAAAGAAGCCATGTTATCATGGCAAATATGTTCTGTCAATGTACAGAGTAGCTTAAAAGGGACTACTGGCTTGGCCTGGAGGCCATGCGGCTATGCAAAATACAGAGGCGGAGCATTCAGTGCCCTCTAAAACAAGGTGAGGTGTTGAACTAACCATCGAAGCATTGCAGATCAATCTGTTTGAACAATTGCCGGTTGCGTCTCTAACGCTGTCAGTAACATGCAAATTCACCGTGTTTACAGCTGTCACTACTAGTTTACTGCAGATTTAGTCTGTGCTACCAACTGGAGTGTTCCCACACCACTGCACTCATACCTCCTGTGAAATTGTGTTTGTGGGGCAGTGTTTATCTTGCGTTCTCCAGCATTTGACATGCCCATTGTGCACTGAATAAACACCAACACAAGTAGTTATTTTTTCCTTCCAAATCACTTATGCAAAACTGACGGATAAGAAGAGGAAGAAAGTTCTGCTGAAACCTGTATTTGCGATGTTCATTTGAACATTTGTTCCCTGCTTTAAATAATTTCAACTTAGTTACGCCGAGCCTAAGACACAAAACTAACGTTATGCTGACGAATGATGAAGGGAATTGATTTGAAATGATTGAGTGGTTCGTCCCTCACTTTTGTACCTCGTTTTGATCCAGCTCATGACGTTGCTTTCATACTGTGTGTTGCGCATGCGTGAGTGGACAAGTGATTGGAAAAGTGAGTTAATGAGTGCCTGCCTAAGGGAAGGAGGGAGGACGGGAGTGAGATTGACGCAAACTCCTGACAGCTGTCATTGTCATGTACTTTTATCACATGAGTGATCATGGTCATGGTAAATAGTGGTTTTGATGGTAGTTTCAGTAGTCACATTTATTCACTTAGTCCCAGTCATTGTCTTGGTCGTATTCATGTTCATAATTTCTGCTTAAATCTTCGCCTTGACCTTCACCTTGACTTTAAAATGGTTACTAGCACACCCAAGGTGTATCCCTATGTGACAGGAGCTAATCAGGCAGGGCTGAATAAGCACAGGAGCGATAATGCTAACCAGTGGGAAGGAGAGCATAACGCTTTGAAGTGTTTTCAAATTAGCTACAAAAGTAGAAAAGTTTGGACAAGTCGAATGGTAAGTTTGACGGTGAATGATTGCAGGCTCTCGTAATCATAACAATTTTGTAAATAAGTCCCTCTGTTTGCCTGATTATCTTATACGTGTTAAATTGTCTCCAGTGGGTGAACTAGGTGGTAGATTGAGGCTAGTTGTCTTTAAATTTTATCTAAGGCAGTGGCATCTGTGATAATGTTGTGCACTGTATCCACCCCTGCATCGGTCCTTACCATCACCATACTTTCACTCGGTTTAACATCATCGGCATACTACTTCTTGAAGCAGTCGATGGCGGGATACCAGACCATGCTGGTAGGTCGGGTTGGTGTATTAGCTGATCATTGCTCAGTGCCACTAGCCTTCTAGTCATCCATCCAATTTTAGCGATTTCACATTTACGGTGAATTGAGTGCCTAGGGGAGAGGTAGAGCGGAACAGTGTTGCATTCAAATGTGCATTCCATGCAGCAATGGTAGAGACTAGGAGTGACACATTCAGTGTTCTCATATTCTTAATATTTTAAGCATTTTGGCATGAGCCGGCTCAAATTCTGAGCAGCTTATGATTTAACTGTGGGTATTACTTTACACAGTGCATTGCGTATGGCATAGTCATGCTAATGAGTGATAACGTTTAAAAGAAAAATGTTTTAGCATGTTCCTTCTCCAAAATTGCGTGCATTTTGAAGATTTTGGGCATCGATGATAGTAACTCATTTTTTCTCGGTGTCATATTTGAAATAGCAAGTAGCGACTGCTATAAGCCAATTCTTAGAGGTATTGGACCCTTGAAACTGGAAACATCAAGATGGGATGACATGTTTGGTGTTCTCCGCCGAGAGCGTCTCACATGCCAGGTGTCAATTGCTTCTCTCTGGATCGTCTGTCTCTTGGTAGGGATTTAAGTGACCCGCATTTTTGCATAAAAAACTAAGGGACTTCCTCATCACGACACCCTGTTGCCAATTTGACACTTCTCAGCTGGCGACCCATTTAAAGTCATACCAACTTCCTTTTAGCTGCACTTTATTTACCCCTATTACACAACATCAAACGCCCACATGTCGGTACTGTGATACAGTTGTACTTGAGGATGATGTTGACTTGCACCTGAATTCCCTGTATCATTGTAATTCATTATCGCTACTCACGATTTAGCTCCTGAAGCAAGCTGGGATGTGTAGCAATCTAGAAATTAGTATAGTCACTTTTTTACGCCTAGTCTGCGTCATCGATAATCTTTTAATGTCACAAGGCCTTACAGCGGAATACAGTAAATACAGGCCGAAAGTGAGATGCTCAAGTTTAAATAGGCGTTATTTTTTCAAAGAGGAAATGGCACCAGCTGAACTACTGAAGTGTCTGTGTAATTTAAAAGAGCAAGTTTAAAATTAAATTGAATACACCTCTGACTTTATTTAACTTTGAAGAAGGAGCTCTAAGTAGAACATCTTTTACTGCGGAAAATGGCTTACAAGGCGTAGGAAGGGTCTAAACCTCCGCCTAGAATTACAGTTGATCATTGAAAAGGGAGACGTCTGTAGCCGATATCTGTTATAGCCCTTAAGCAATCGTTACAACATGGTTGACTGCGCTACCGATTTATTTTCATATTGGAATAATAGGGTAGCTCTCCGTGACTTCCCTTCAGTCCGAAGGAAGTCTTGCTGCTGAGGCAGTCCATGCATTATCCACGGATGGAAGGTCTAGGGGCGGAGGCGGCGCCTTAGTTACCTAAAATACCCGAATGAGAAGGCATGCAAATGATAAAATGAATTGCGTCACACAAGGGGAAGGTCGGAAACATTTTCGATAACGGTATGGTAAAGTAAAACTGCATTTGATTTGACTAAGGAAAAAGACTAACCACCATTTTGGCACAATTAAGACCTTTCTCACCGTCAAAAACAGTATTTCCGGTGGAGAACAAATAGTCAGTAGAAAAGGGAGAGAGCACCAACTAAGGAAGGAAAACCGGAGTGAGTTATTTAAATGCAAATATTAGAGAAATGCTCACAGAATGCACCGGGAAAGATACGAATTGGCGGTAAATGGTCAAAATTTCGGCAACATTGACATGAATTTGGCAGTTACTGTTGGTACTGCATTTAAGTTAGTATTGTGCGCACCATAGCCTTTTGCATTAAGCACAGGTTCAATTCTTTGTTTCTACCATAGACACAATGGGCCTTGGGTTGAATTTACCTGGCCGATTTCTAACACGAATTCTTATTCCGGCTAGTTTCTCATTTACTAGAACTGTGGACCCAAAATTGAACTTACATTTGCAGAGTTTTTGGGTTCAGGCTTCTAGCTGATGCAAAGGCAGATAGGGTATTCTTGAGGCCAAAATGAAATGCTCAGACCCAGCGAAGTCATTTCTATTCCAAAGATCTTTGACATCGACATTAACTACACATAAGTCCGAAACTGGGTTTATCTATCACTTCAACAATGCCGAAACTCGGTAGAGAAATTCACATTCTACGATTGGAATTGATTAACATAGCAATTTGGAGTCTGATCAGATCAAACAGCAATTTGGTGCATTATACGAGTTAACAACTTTAGGTTGCTCAGTTTTGTATGAGTTCCTTTGGGCTGAAGATGCTCTTAATAGTTTTATCCAAAATGTGCATCCAACTAACATTTTGGGACAAATAATCGGACCAAAGTCACGGAAGTTGAGTAATAGCAACTTCAAATCCCTATTCGTGGCGTGAGAAAAATATCTACCTAATAGCGAAATCACTCTACTTTATTATTATTTTAATTAACTATTTGGGACTTGGTCGTATTATAACTGGAGAGAGAAAAAAGGAGTCATTTTGACCAAAGTGTCACTTTTCCTTAACATTGCATATTATTCTTCTAACGCATTTGCCACAGTAGCCATTAAATTTCAGAAGAAAATATAATTGCCAGGATAATTACCAACAATATCTGAGCTATGGAATATTAAGACAGCAAAATATTCCGGAACAAATTTTCGCCACCCATTAATCGGGGGTAGATGGTAGTTTCTACAGAACAAAATTTATAGTTGGAAGGTGACTGGATAAATGTGTAACATGGGTAACAAAACTAGATTCACTTAACCTATCACAGATTGTTGTGACAGGGTGGCGGAGTTCGATACTTGACTTGCATTAAATACCAAGAAAGAAGGTTGTTTGGAAGCAGATGATTTCATGCTTTGTGCTGCGTTATGCTTAGTTAAATTAATTCAACACGGAAAAATGCCTACACACATGCATTTATGCAAAATGTTTTAAACAAACTGCATTGACATGCGATTACTAGTGTGTGTGTGCTCAGGCCCACTCGTATAACGTTCACCAAAACACGATAATGTATATTTTTTAACATTCGTATTTTTATTGGTTTTACAATTATCAAAAGTGGCACGTATTTGCACACATCTGTGTGGGCTGAATTTTACTCTTGCAGATGGCTTCTACACACGCGCAAAATATTTTAGTCAACTTCACCATAAAGGATCACATTTACACATCCAGTAATTTGCACACTTCATTTCACGATAACGTGTTCGGTCAATATTAAAAATGTTAATTTCTTTCACACATGTTCAAAATATATTAATCCAATTTCATTTAAAAGAATTTTAACATAAAGACTGCTTTTAATATCTACTACTATTTTGCCTGTCCATGGAGTGCACTAAACCCTTTCAATTGATATGTACTCCTACTCACCAGCATCAGAAGCACACCCCAACGATTTCAACATCGAGAGACATGGATAGCATGCAGCGCATCTCTACGACCCTACTGCTGAGGTGTTCCAAACCTCGTTTAAAACAGGCCACATGGCAAATGATGAGTGTGCATCCAACCGGAAGGAGCAAAATTACCTCCCTGTTTGGTTGGGCTGCAGTAAGCAGCAGGTATGATATTCATGGTGTGTGGTTTTGCTCTACTTGATTGTTAGCAGACGGACTTCTATCTCTCTCTTCTCCCTCATGCAAACAATTGAAATGAATCTACAAACACACGAGTTTTAAGGAATTCCGCTACTTTTTCCTCGTCACCCGAGATCATTGCAAGAGGACTTCATCGGCATGCATAGGCGCTGCGCCTATGCCCCCAAGGGAACAACAATTTGACGATTATAGCCGCATCTTGTTAGAGATAGGATCTCTTCTTTCAGCATTATTTGCATGGGTCCAATTCAATTTCTTCAATACAAGTTTGCCAGTTGTGCCCACCACATGCTTAGGGCCTTCGACGCATGATACCACATGTCCTGCTTGCCTTCTCACCTTGCACCATCTGATGCAGTGAGTAGGTTCACTTCCCTAAGCCCACTTAGGTAATACTATTTCCACGTGATTGTTTTGTTGTAGCTCGTGCTCTGAAAACGATGCCTCTACAAATTTTTAACCACATTTCCATACGTGGGTTTATTTGAGTGACTGCCACTTAAATTTTGTAAAGTGTAAAAGACGTCGACAACTCTATCACCTCAAGACTGCCCTGAGGACAAAGAAGGCATGATCCAATGACGAATTGTGCTGTCAATGTACAGAATGGCTTAGGAGGGGATCCTGCCTTCATTTGAAGGCCATGCCACCAAGCAAAATACAAAGGAGGAGCCCTGAGTGCCCACAAAACCAAGTGACGCGTTAAACAAACGATCAAGGCATTGCAAATCAATCTATTCATAATAAATTCTTCTTTTGTTATAAACTAATATAAGCACATCGCAAATTAATAATTTGCTTCACCGAAATTAGACTCCGATCTAGTTTTGAACTTTGCCGTTCGATTTGAAATCATGCGGATTATGCGTGAAAAGTGAAAATAATAGGAATTTCGGCCGATGAATCAGCCAATGAATCATCCAAGAGCTCTAACTCTCCAGCGGACACGCGCGTGACCCGTGCCACCTCAGACCGGCGGCGAAAGCGACTTTGAGTCTGGACAACCGGGGGAGGGGATGCACTGTGTGGGGAAGACAACCACTACTAACACCAAACTCCTCACTGACATGTTGTCATGCCCATATGAGTGTCACTACTTCGACACCCATCCCGTAATAGTTAATTTTAAGCAGTTGATAGGCAAAGTAAAGTAGTAGCCTCTCACAGAAGCAAGGTCTAGTCGTGCGCTCTCAAATGCGCTGCACGAAAGCCCAATCAAACCTCAGAGGAGTTGCTGACTTGCACTAGTCTTAGGCTACTAAATTTTTGCTGCGCTCTACTCCTAGTGGATGTGAACGTAGATTTACAGGCGTTATTCTCTGTGGGGGACAGCACTACGTCTGCCTACTTTATTATGCTTCATTCAACCCTGGCGAGGAAAAGGGCTCAAAGGTATAGGAAGGGTCTGCATCGCCTCATCGAATCATAATTGATCATTCGGAATGGAGTTGGTATTGGCCAGTAAATCTGTCATTTTTGCAAGCATTGGAAGGAGGCTAAGAAATGTAAATGATCTGGTGCTCGACTATAAAAACAATGTGCATAAAACAGAATTAATAGTGGAGAAGCCAAAGTAATTAGTTATAACCCTCAAGCAAACAAAACACCGTGGTTAAATATGCTAGATCGTGATGAGGATTGAATAAATTTAGGCAGTCTATGTATGGTCTACGAACAGAAGGTGTGGGGGCTACTGGCTTGACCCTTAAACCCATTCTGCTTCAAGAGAGTGCATAAAGCGGGCCTTAATCACCCACAAGACCGAAGTGAGAAGCTACAAATAAGCAAATTATTAAATCATCCTACTCAAAGGAACGATAAGACAACATTTCTATTGACTGTATGATGAGGTGAAACTGCATTTACCTTGAACAAGCAATTACGACATTTCTTACCATCAACAACGGTATTTCTGACGGAGGTCATATAATCAGTAGAAAAGGGAGGAAGCATTACCTGAGGCGGGGAGACTGAATTGAGACGATTTACACACGACCATTATAGAACTGCTCACAAATTGCACAAAAATGATATGAATTAGGAGTAGCCAGATAAAACTCTGGTGCGTATTTGGTCGGCGTAGAAGATGTTCTGGAATCCTCTTGTTTGTCTGATTCATGCTGCACAGGAATTGCACTCCCCGCCGGGCGCAGTACAGTCTTGAGCGCCACGAAGCTGGTGATCTCCCACAACCATTTGAAAGGTAAGAAATAAGGTGTAATCTGATTCTGACATTAAAAATAGGCTATCATCTCAAGCATTATGGATCACACTACACAAGGGAAATTGAAGGGTGAGACTCAGGCTATGTGGTAGACCAATTCATGCTTGGCAAGAAGCTTTCTCCTTTCCCTACTAAATACTTTGATTTTTGAGCACCAGCAGCTCTAGATAGCACTCTGCTGCCAGTGGTACACCTTACACTGCTCATTTTAAGTGACCACTAGCCTCTTTGTCCCAAGACTATACTCGTGTTCGGCCCTGACCTTCTCAAGCATGGCTCAACTGCTAGACATGTTTAACGAAATTATTTGAGCTTTCGCCCGTTGATACGCTTGCGTGATTTCCGAGGGTGGTTGGAACTACACTCACAAATTTGCCCCGCTTCAAGCAAGTAATTGAGTACTCAACTGACAAGACTTCCATACAAGCGCCTATATTTAAGGGAACAAAGGGATACGACGTGTATGCGAGTGGTTTCAGTCTAGCCAAGTTATGGCACTTGATTGACCTCTTGCTCTGTGGTTGGCATCAACTCACCTAAAGTACGTCTGCGCAATATATCAGCCCATTAGGGATGATGAGTAGGAGCGCGAAATTCAGGAATGCTCAGGTTTCAGCGATTAAATTGCACATCTCATTTTCGCAAGGGAAGGGTATTTTGGGTTGCAGGTGTCGCCGAAAAGTCGGAGTAAAGTGCGCAGTAAAAACTACTAGGGAATGTATTGCAATAGGATTTGCTATTAATTCCACATTGTTTGCAATAATGAATTGGTCTCCGTTATGTCAGATAGAATGCGAGGTTTCCATTAGCCGATGGAGCAGCAGGTCTAGGAGTGGGATTGCCAAGTTGGCAAGTTCGTGTAGAAAGGCAAGGATATGAAACGGTAATTAAACTTATGCTATTGCCGTTAAAAATGGAAAAACTTGCTTAAAAATAAGACCTCTTCTCTTTTCATTGACAGGATCATAAAGTTTTCTGTCCTAGTTTAGTCTGCTTTGATTCTTCTTACTCAGTGAATGAATTCAGAGGAACAGAAAAATACTGCAATGGTACGTCATCTGGTTGGTCCGTAGGCTAACCATTAAACTAAAATCATGAAATTATTGGAATTCTGGCCATGAAAAAGGGTTAATGCAAATTCATCTATTTTGTAGGTCTCTCCTAAATTTTTTCCCCTGCAAACACTTACTTAAATACTTTCGGCTCCCTTCTTTTCAACTCACCATTCACTCGAGAAAGATGATGTGATTACGAGACAAATGGGCGCAATAAACTGGAATAAATGAATTTGATTTGCACAGAGATCAAGATTTTAACAAGCTTGGCATGAATTTGGTGGTCATTGCTGACAAGGAGGTTCAGTCAGAATGATGCGCACCATTAATCTTTGGATTCATGCTTGCGTACGAGCCTGTTTAGTTAGGCGAACAAAATCAGCGAGAATTAGGTACCGCCTACTTACTTAATATCGAACAAAAAGACCCAAAGCAATAAGGGATGTTCTGGCAAATTCCCATTAATTAGAGCTGTGGGCCTAAAATGAGCCCCATTTTCCTAGTGTTCTTCGGGACCAGGTTGTAATTAGAAGCAAAGGCTGATTATGCATTTCAGCAGCCAAAGTGACCAGCCCAAATTAAGCCTAATTGGTTTTAACCAACATCAGTATTATGCAAAGTCCAAGCTAAAGTTTACCCATTATTATAACAAAGCACCAGCTTGATAACAAAATTGACGCTCCAAAATTTGAAGTGACTAGCATGAAACCTCTGAATGCAATCCAGTGAAATCATAATTTAGTACCCAAACAAGGTAATCACTTCAGGCTACTTAGTTTTGGATAAGTTGTTGGGGGGTTGAAGATACCTTTAACAATTTTATTCGAAATATGCGTCTGAGCTGCATTGTTTGGCGAATGGTTTGATTTGAGCCACACTACTTAATACAACACAGTCGTGTAGTGCACCATAAAATCCACGATGCATTCGAATTGCCACTAGTTACTGGAGTAGGTGTCGTCAACAGGGCCAACTCGGAAATTGCTTATTATGCATCGATTTTTGCAGAAGAATTCTAGTTCTGAGGGTAGCAATGTTGCACTATTACTGAAGTGTATCAGCTCAACTGGTTTGCAGGCGAGTCCCACAATGGCAGTGAAGTCACACAGTGTTCAGCTCCATAGCCATCAAAAAGCAGCTATAACGATGTGAATTGATGCGCAAAATGTTAACGAAGGCGGAAATTGTGCTATATAATGCTGTCTCGATATTCACATCTGCAAAAATCTGATTGGTTACACACTTTGTGTTGGCATAAAATTTTATGCTTGTACTATAATTCAAATCGGATAATATCACTTTGTTGCACATATGTGTCAAGAAAGCGCTTCATCTTATTCCCTAAATTAAACATTATTTGATTATAGAACAAAATTTAAAAAGTTGCTATTAGCCCAAAAATACATTTTCAACGCACCGTTAAAGCACGAAGTGAATGCACGAGCAAGATTTTTTAATCTACAGTCGCAAACGACGTCAAAAACACCAATTTATTAAGGTAGGTAGCACGTCCATGAAAGGGACCCTTGCCCTGCCATGTGCCGATGTCAGTGTTGCGGTGCTTCCGATGGCCACATATTTGAGGTGGACTCCTCCCTCGGCATCCTAACTTTCTCAACTGCAGAGTAAACCGACACCAAAATGTTAGGAATAACTTTTAATTGAGTTGCTTCCAGGTAAATGTACAGCATTGCCTTAAGTCGCTTTCGAGGACAAGAAAAGTCCAAATGCAAGAGCGCAATATTCAGTTACAATGTACAGAATGGCTGAAAGTAGCTGGTGCTAACCGGAAGTTATTTTACTCAGCGGAAGTACGTAAGCGGTGCCTAGGAGCGTCATGACACCTAAACGACAAGTTGAACAATACAACAATATGTTACAACGGCATTCGTGCGCTATCTTGATTTTGTATGTTAGTCATGGTGACACAATTTATAACATCAACTACTTAATCTCCAAAGAAAAACCAATCTATATAAGCAGAAATTCGCAGTATCTGCACTATGATATTTTGTTCTGATTAAATATTCAGGGATGAATTTATGTCATTCATCACTTGGGAATGGATGGTAACTTCTACAGCACAGGATTTATATTGCGATAGTAAGAAGACAAATGTGAGGTGGAGATAATGAACCCAAATTCATTTAACCTGTCACAGGTTATTATGATAGAATTGCAGAGTTCGGTGTCGGACTCCCACTAAATACCAAGACTGAAGGTTCTCTGGAGAGGCAGATGATTTATGCTTGGAACACACAGCGTGTTGTACCTCACGAAGCTCGTGCGTATCAGTAATGATCCAAATAGAAATTGCCTCCCACAGGAGAGGATTCTCACCCTGTCTACATACCTATCCACTTCACAAATAGGCAACGTTTAGACACCACCCCTAGAAAACAACAGCATAAAGCAAATGATGCTGCACAACACTTTTGGTTGAATGTACCCTATGCGTTAGATGAGGTCAGTTAATACAAATCTCGTGATGGACCGGATTCCATCCGACTCCATCGAGGAGGAGACGTACACTCAACACGCGCTTGACATCTGTGCTTCTGTAGTAATTTATCACAACCTACTTGAGCATGTCCTCATCCAACTCATCTGCTCGTTGCTCGTTGTCAAACTCATCTCTCCAATGCTGGCCTCCATGAACCAGCAATTCGAAAAAAGAACAATGGTGCATTCCTTTTGCCTATGAACTTTATTTAACAATTGTATTTTACCCTTTGATTAATCGCTTACACTTCCATATTGTGCATCCTTCTAACAGAACATGACTTTCTCACTTCCCTAGCTCATTCACCAAGTACACAGTTTGCGAGTTAAAAGCGTCAATTAAATAAGGGAAAAGTTGTACTTGGCACAGAGGAAAATCCACTAAAACACCAAATCTTGGCATGCTTGGCCTCTGATTCAACAGAACAAGTCGGTTTACTCTTGTGTCCCTTTAATACCGCACCCATCACAAAGCGGTCAGTAAGGCGATGCCAACGAGGAGGGAGGTGAAACTGAATTAAATGAGACGAGATCACATAGTATTTGCAATACGCATGTACTTGAGATTATTTCCTAAATTAAAGTGAACGAATAAATACAGCAAAGGTAACTGTAAGCACTTCAGTGGATTAATATTATTTCCGGTGACATCTCTTTTCGAAGAAGTTCCTCAAGCACATTGCCAGTGAACTGCAACGCACCATTGGTGTAGCCTCCTGCGACACTTTCTTCTTGAATGTTCAGTGCGGCTTGTTTTACGTAATGCATGCGAAATCAAATCAGTGCTTTTTCCACCTTTGTGGCATATGATTACCCTCTTTTTCAACTTGACCACTTGCAGCTCGACTTCAGTTAGTGCTCGTTCCAATGACTGCAAATGAGGTATGGTGTTTGAATTGCCAAGAAGGCGTGTTAAGGAATGTTATTTTTACATAATATGTGGAAGAACTAAAAGGCGCATTCAAGAACTGTGTATTTATATGTGTAAATAAACGAGCACTGGTTTATGCGATTAGATTTCCTATGTCATTTCACTTTCCATTCTGTCAGGACTACCTTTCTGTGTTCTTCCTGTGAATAGTTGCCTAAATCGTCAGCCATAAGGATGTTGTGAAGTTACTTTACAACCACTTTACTGAAAACAATAAGAATTCAACAATGCATTAATATCTTACTTGCGGTTAGGCATCGCGCATATTTCAATGTCCAGGACAGCCTGGCACCTAGCTTGCTCTTATAAAGACAGCCATATTCGCTAAGGACGAACTCGTGCCCTTAAATTGCATTATGCTCCTCACCGTGTTGCATAAAACTGCTCCACAGAAACAAGGCGGGGCCAAAATTTAATTGGAAGAACACCACCAAAGTTGATTTACACCGTTAGTTGAGGCAATCTGCCTAGACATAAGCAACTCAGTTTGCAAGAGTCGTCATCACTTTATGCATTTGTATTTCATTCACCTAAAATTTGCTGATCATGCTCATTTGACCGCATCAGTGAAAACTGTATTTCAATGCTTCCACTTAGCCGCACTGTTATTGTATTTGAACTGTGCAAGGAGGTGGACAATAGATTTGCATCCGTATATCTATTTTTCTTTAAAAACCATGTAGAAAGCCCTTGCATTATTGTGCCTATAAAGGACAGTTTACCAATATTCTCCCCCAGTTGCGACCATTCTAGTAGTTGATTGTTTGCCGCAATTTACTGGAGATGTAAATTTGTGTGGCACAGTGAGTATCCTGAAATGCAAAGCAGGCATAATACCATAACAGAATACGAACTGCGGAGGTGCAGAAGGACTGGGAAGCCACAGCTCATCAGTGAAAGTACAACAACTTCATGGAGAAGGGTTAGACGAATAACCAAATGGTGCATAATCTTCCTCTTGCCTTTCAAAAGCTATCTTAGTCGCTGCCCTCGGCCATTTGTCCTCCACGGCCACCAAAAACGAGTCGGTGTTGTATTTGAAACATCAATGAATCAACCGCTCCAGGCATAGAACTTGTGTGCAACTGAGGAGGTATTTGAACGTGATATCACTAATCTCACTTGGCAATTCCGATGCATCTGGGGCTTTATCCGGCTTAGGATCTAAGTGGCGAGAGGAGAGAGTGTACAGACCATCACATATGTCGACAGCTTGTGATGAGAATACTGGCCTCATTTGCACACCTACCTTCTGTTGGTTTCAGCCTCGTGACTTAAAATATGCTTATACAGGTTCATTGAAGTCTGGCATCCAACCACTTTCCTTAACTGCATTAAGTGACTCAATAACCAAACGCTGTTTGTAAAAATTGCAAGCATTCACTGTCACACTTTCTCAGAACTTAGATAAATGCCGACAATAAAGGATGAATCGTTTAACGTGCACAAAGAAGCCGAAGTTGTAAGACGAGACTGAGGGTTAGCGCTACCAACAAAGATGCACAAGCTACTGCGATTGAGGAGTTTGCGCAGCAGTCCCAGCCGGCAGGCAGTTGAAGCGCCATCGTTCCGCATAGGTGTGTGGCCGCACGCATTTTAAAATATTAATGCTGAAGAGCCTTCATGTTATGTAAACACTGCCTTTAACTATGCGATTTTGTAGGTAAATGGCGATGCTGAATTAGTGTTCATTAAGTAAATGAACACCGTTCCTTCAAGTGTTGCGGTCCTATAGGTTGTATTTTTTGCCTTTGTTAGTAATCTTCCTGTTGGATGTCGAATATCAGGAGAACGTAGTGGGTTCGTGACAGTCAAAGAGTATGCATAAAAGGGCCGTAGAAAACGTCAAAAGTGCTCACGGCGAAAGGCAGTTCATACCTGAAAATAAAAGAAAAGACATGCAATGATGGTCTATCAAAATGGTAACTGTCACGCTAATTCAAAATGCTCTTCGACGCAAAACTGTCCACAACTTGCAGCAATTGCAGGAAATGTAGATGTCACAGTGAGAGGAGAGATTTTTTCGAGTTCAATGTCAGTGGACGTTTCAATGTATTCCGTATGCAAAGCTACGAAACAAATGATTGGTGTCTCGAATGAAACAAAAATAAACACAACCACTCGGTGAAATAGGGCACGGAGTTCGAAATCGCAAATGAATAGGTTGCTCTGTTCGAATATGTATGCGAACCTAACCATTAATCGCATGAGGCAATTTATGCGCAGAAATGCACAACACTTCAGCCGTAATTTAAGTGGGTAACATGCCACTAAAGGCACCAGCGCAAACGCATTAAAGGCGAAGGATAAATCCCTTGGCAAGAAGCCCGCTACTCCTCTAATATTAAAGGAGTCCATTCACCACTTTCTGATTATGCAGTTCCTTTGCCAAGCTGCATCACCTTTAAGTATGCACCACCATTACATTAACTCCATTTTTAGGGCAAATTTCCTTTTGTCAGGTTTCCTATTTGTTCTTGGAAAGAAGACTGAAGAAGGTGAAATAGGTTCAATACACTTTGCTGTAAATTTGTGATTCCATTCAGAGAACGCATGTGAGCATGGTTCATTCACGTATGCGGTGGCGCTGGAAGATAGTATTTATGGTGAGTAGATGCGAAACTCAAACTGTGAGGTATGGTAATACAAAGACGGCGAAACGTTCCTAGCAAGTAAAAAAGATGGGATTATAAGGCGCTTTACCCTATTTCCCTCATCACCAGTGCAAAAAAGCGGTAGCTCTAAGAGCCTATTATATAGAGTGAAGAACTAGGGGCCTACCTTCACCGCAAAGGCACTGCCAAGAGAATCCTACAAGCAAATGCTGGGGTCTATACAACTTGCACAAAAAACATGACTGCTGAAAACGTTGAGTGCAGATGAATTTTGGGTGGCATTGAAAATGTGAGACGAGATACCAAGCGTGCCTGCACTGCTGTGTATTTTCTTCGACATTTCCATTGTTGAGCCATCAAATCAGCGACATTTGGAGTTGGATTTTTTAGGAAAGCCCTGTTGCTGCACAAACGTCAAGTGAATGCCTGAACAGCCGTTAAAGGAGCAACAGGACATTGTCTATTAAATCTACAGTACAATTTAGTAAGTAAAGTGTTCGTGCGTGGGCCATTGAAGTGGCCTGAGTACCTTCTGACTAGGCATTTGTCAAGCCTACGACTGGGACTGTGGGAAGGCAATGAAACACAATCTCATCACTAAATGGTGAGAGCATCGCAGTTTCCATCTTGAAACGAAATAATGGAGTCGGTTGGATGACAAATGCGTGGTGGCTCAGGACGATTTTCTGCAACCTTCCATCGATTTTCGGGATAATGCTCTAATGATTCAACAAAAGGTTTGTACTATCTGAAAGTGTAGCGGAAAATTAGCACCAACCCAAGCTAATGTGTGATTCTTACACGTTTGTCAAGTAAACTTCGAGCTGCAGAAAAACAAGGCCTTGTGTCAGATTTGTCAGAAATGTTCCCAGTTGACTTTGTCAATTTCAAGCATCGCACTGGTAATCCACATTCTGCTATCAAATCGTTTGTTACCACATTCTTGGCGACGGTAAAGAAGGGTTTGTCGACGGGTGCGAGGTAGCTGCTTTAATGTCTACCTTTGTGCGGCTAGCTGCACAATGATGTGCATCACAATAATGACAAAGACCTGATTAAAAGAATCTGGGAAACCGAATCTTTGGAAGGACAGCGTGTCAGCGATTGGGTGAACAGGAAGGTGATATGAGGTGGCAGCGTTTGAAAAGCCTGCAAGTGCTTTCGAATTAAGTGGTGTCGAAATTGGGTTCTATGTATGCAGTGCTATGGTGACAGACTGGTCCCTGTATGCGACAACAAATCCTTGAACCCGGCAATATCTTAAGCTAAATTCACCTTCCACATTTATTCAGCTTACTCTGCTGCAGGAATACGAGCACTGCACAAATGCACTGAGGGATTATGGGGTGCGGACAGGAAGGCTAAAATTGATGAGAGTGTTGAAAAGGGGACAAGGATGACTCCACGATCTTATGCCATTTCGTCAAATTTTGAGTAAGTTGGACAGTTCTGGTTCCCTCCAGGGTAAATGCAATGCCATTTACGAAGGAAGAGAACGAGAATTTTGAAGTGGGTAACTCAATGGAAAAGTGCACAAAGCTGCTTAAATCGACCCACCAATTTCCAGTTATCTTGAAAATGCCTGATACTCTTTCATATACTACAGAGGGTCTGCATTCGCAGTGCATATTAGGACATAGACTACATCTGAAGGAATAGCAAATCAGGGTGTCTATTATGCCTTGCTACAATCTGGCCCACTACTTTCGGCAACAGATGGTGTCGAGTAGCCTAGGAAACTCCGACCAAACAGGCATGTGTGCTACGTTCAACTTGTCACGCAAATAAGAAAATGCCAGACAAATAGCAGATAAGCCGTAGTGCCTTTGAAACTAGAGACAATAAAAGTGGGTGGTTGGTTCCAGTCGGGCTATTGTGGCTCGATAAAAATCTACGCTCACTCTCATTTGTTCACACGGTGATTGCTACCCTGTCGCCATATTAATTCCGAATTCATTCATCCCCTACTAGTCCAGGTTTGTCATTCTGCAACTGATGCTGTAATCCTAGAGCACATGAAATACTGCCCTGTGTGACACAGATATTCGAGCCTCAGCCCCACAACCCTCTGCCCCTTTTACGGCTGAGGTAGGCCTTTTGATAAGGAGAGGCAAAGCAGTGGGAAATGAAGGTGCCCGATAAAAGTGGTGTCTTTTCCGAAGGAGTAGAAGGGGAAATCCTAAGTTTGTGATTTGACCAATGCTATCTTTTATATGCTACAGCGGGTCTGTATTCACCTTGCTTACAGATAAACGGACAAGCTGTGGTTTACTGAGTGAATCTTTATCGCCCCGAGTCTTGACTCATGTCTAGCCCAGTTTTGTGTCAATGGCTACTTATTTAGCTCGTGTACTGTTGTTTATGAGGCGTTTCATTATGGTATGTTGTTACATGTACAAACAAACGCCACACCCACAAATGAGTTACCCCTCATCATATACTCGCCGGAATGGCATGACATACAGGACTCTTTTGACGGCCATTAATTATATGAAGGAAGTGCCACCTAATGCCAAGTGTAATGACGCTATGGCCTCATCCTTTATGCAAACAAGTAATTTTAAAGTCGCATACCCACACAATACTAGCTTGCCCGCTATATACTCTCCTGATGCGACTTTGTCGAAGGTCAGACAACTCCGGTCTTGACGCTGCTACAGAATACTGCATTCCGCGTATCTAGAGGAGTTAAGATAAAGTGAAGTTCAGTTGATTTCGTTTCCGTTAATTGCACATTGCACGGTGCATTTATGATGGGTTTCTACCAAATGCAGACAACTCTTCGCGAGTCTACAAATCTGCCTTCCTACTTCCGTGGCGTTAATGCACAACTGAAACTGAGTATATTGATGAACGCCAGAATTTATTGAAAAATGGAAATGACAGTGAGGAGAGAGTACGGAATACATTAGCAAGTGATGCAAGAATTTCGAGGATTTCCGCTAATAACTCGCAAATTCTCAACAAGGTTATCTGCTCCAGCATTGATTGTGAGTGCAGTCGTAACCAGTTGAGCATTTGGTGCAGGGTGTTCCTTCAGTGTAGGGCTTACGCCCTATGGAATTGCCCCTAAATGCAAGACAAATCAAAAAATCGTTATAGTGAAACATTGGAAAATTTAGATGGTGTAGGCACAAATCACACATGTGTGGCAGCGAGCACAATTGAAGGGGGTATACTTAAACTCACGCAGGAGAGTACTGACAAACCAAATAATATACTGGTGGACGCCAAGCTGGAAGCATACTGTTGCAACGATTGATTGCACAGCCGAGTTCAGTTGAGTCGGCCCAAACCATCTAACAGATGGGAATGGATTAGTAAATGTGTTAAAGGTTAGAAAGGTTGGAAGTAGGGCAATTTGATATCTGGAGGAAAATCAGAGATTACCTGCGTGTAATGTCCGCAGACCTTATAAGGAATGCAGGAGTTGTTGGAGTAAATGTAATATTTCACTTCTGCCTTCCACATATTTGCTAGCCACCTAACTGTTGGAACTAAACCTCCAGAAGCCGCAAGATTCTGTCCAACACCCCTATATTCTGGATGTTGTTGTGGGTCCGTGTGTGCGTACCTGCATCGCCTAGCCCACCTTTCCGCCAAATTCTCCAGTCTTGGAGAATATTTCTAGCACAGAACAAAACAGATTTGGGATAGAGTAAATTTGCAACGCAAGCGTCAAGGTAGCAATGCCAGGCTTGGTGCGTCACCAAATTAATTCAAAATTTGTTTACCATTAGCATCATGTTGGAAGCAGGTGGGCGCACTTGCTCACGAGCTGCTATGTGAAGTTCAAGAATGCTCCTACGGTCCTCTTCACTAAGCGCATGGACCACAGCAAACAACGCAGTCAGGAGGCTAGCTGCCTTGATCATGATGGCTAGGATGCGTGAAATAGCAAGGGCTAAAATAAATGAGTCATCATCAAAGTGGTTGAGGCTAACCTGTCTGATTCAGTCAAAGTCCTGGTAAGCCATCTGAACAAAATATTTACGACTGTTGTATACTTATCTTCAAAAAAGCTACAAACGACTGCACCAATAAGGCTGCCGTGACTATACCAATCACAATTGGTGTTAAATGTTATATTTGTTCTGATTCTATTACCTGACCACATGACACACGAAATAGGCTGCATCTACGAAAGACAGAGCAGCAACAGTATCCATCTGGTGTTGTGGTAACACTAGCTAGCAGCTTTCCGTATACGAGAAACCCTCATAGGACAGATATAGAATATTGAAAACCTACCAACACGGTTGTGTTAGCTTGCATAGACTAACAAAGAAGGTGCTCAGAGTTAAGGACTGCCCGAGAACATGGTGGAAGATCATTGAGTACAGTACACGCACCCCAATGTAGACGTAACTTAAAGTTGTCGGTGGGCGCGGGACAACAAGACAGGTTTGTATCTAGATCACAGGAGGAACACAATAAAAGGCAATGCAGCCTTAACCAATCGCGTCAGCTGACGCGAAACGCCAAGGCTTAAATGCACCGATGGAGTTTCTTCAAAAATACTATTATAATTGAGCCATTATTTCAGCGCAATAGAGTACAAAAGCACGTGGGAATGTTGTAGCGCTTTGACAGTCTCCTGGACACTGGGATTGATTGCATGGGCAAATAAAAGTTCGCCATGAACTCTAAAAACGCCTTTTATTTCGGCTCTTCCTCTTCACAGCATCAATTCACATCGTTATAGCTGCTTTTTGATGGCTATGGAGCTGAACACTGTGTGACTTCACTGCCATTGTGGGACTCGCCTGCAAACCAGTTGAGCTGATACACTTCAGTAATAGTGCAACATTGCTACCCTCAGAACTAGAATTCTTCTGCAAAAATCGATGCATAATAAGCAATTTCCGAGTTGGCCCTGTTGACGACACCTACTCCAGTAACTAGTGGCAATTCGAATGCATCGTGGATTTTATGGTGCACTACACGACTGTGTTGTATTAAGTAGTGTGGCTCAAATCAAACCATTCGCCAAACAATGCAGCTCAGACGCATATTTCGAATAAAATTGTTAAAGGTATCTTCAACCCCCCAACAACTTATCCAAAACTAAGTAGCCTGAAGTGATTACCTTGTTTGGGTACTAAATTATGATTTCACTGGATTGCATTCAGAGGTTTCATGCTAGTCACTTCAAATTTTGGAGCGTCAATTTTGTTATCAAGCTGGTGCTTTGTTATAATAATGGGTAAACTTTAGCTTGGACTTTGCATAATACTGATGTTGGTTAAAACCAATTAGGCTTAATTTGGGCTGGTCACTTTGGCTGCTGAAATGCATAATCAGCCTTTGCTTCTAATTACAACCTGGTCCCGAAGAACACTAGGAAAATGGGGCTCATTTTAGGCCCACAGCTCTAATTAATGGGAATTTGCCAGAACATCCCTTATTGCTTTGGGTCTTTTTGTTCGATATTAAGTAAGTAGGCGGTACCTAATTCTCGCTGATTTTGTTCGCCTAACTAAACAGGCTCGTACGCAAGCATGAATCCAAAGATTAATGGTGCGCATCATTCTGACTGAACCTCCTTGTCAGCAATGACCACCAAATTCATGCCAAGCTTGTTAAAATCTTGATCTCTGTGCAAATCAAATTCATTTATTCCAGTTTATTGCGCCCATTTGTCTCGTAATCACATCATCTTTCTCGAGTGAATGGTGAGTTGAAAAGAAGGGAGCCGAAAGTATTTAAGTAAGTGTTTGCAGGGGAAAAAATTTAGGAGAGTCCTACAAAATAGATGAATTTGCATTAACCCTTTTTCATGGCCAGAATTCCAATAATTTCATGATTTTAGTTTAATGGTTAGCCTACGGACCAACCAGATGACGTACCATTGCAGTATTTTTCTGTTCCTCTGAATTCATTCACTGAGTAAGAAGAATCAAAGCAGACTAAACTAGGACAGAAAACTTTATGATCCTGTCAATGAAAAGAGAAGAGGTCTTATTTTTAAGCAAGTTTTTCCATTTTTAACGGCAATAGCATAAGTTTAATTACCGTTTCATATCCTTGCCTTTCTACACGAACTTGCCAACTTGGCAATCCCACTCCTAGACCTGCTGCTCCATCGGCTAATGGAAACCTCGCATTCTATCTGACATAACGGAGACCAATTCATTATTGCAAACAATGTGGAATTAATAGCAAATCCTATTGCAATACATTCCCTAGTAGTTTTTACTGCGCACTTTACTCCGACTTTTCGGCGACACCTGCAACCCAAAATACCCTTCCCTTGCGAAAATGAGATGTGCAATTTAATCGCTGAAACCTGAGCATTCCTGAATTTCGCGCTCCTACTCATCATCCCTAATGGGCTGATATATTGCGCAGACGTACTTTAGGTGAGTTGATGCCAACCACAGAGCAAGAGGTCAATCAAGTGCCATAACTTGGCTAGACTGAAACCACTCGCATACACGTCGTATCCCTTTGTTCCCTTAAATATAGGCGCTTGTATGGAAGTCTTGTCAGTTGAGTACTCAATTACTTGCTTGAAGTGGGGCAAATTTGTGAGTGTAGTTCCAACCACCCTCGGAAATCACGCAAGCGTATCAACGGGCGAAAGCTCAAATAATTTCGTTAAACATGTCTAGCAGTTGAGCCATGCTTGAGAAGGTCAGGGCCGAACACGAGTATAGTCTTGGGACAAAGAGGCTAGTGGTCACTTAAAATGAGCAGTGTAAGGTGTACCACTGGCAGCAGAGTGCTATCTAGAGCTGCTGGTGCTCAAAAATCAAAGTATTTAGTAGGGAAAGGAGAAAGCTTCTTGCCAAGCATGAATTGGTCTACCACATAGCCTGAGTCTCACCCTTCAATTTCCCTTGTGTAGTGTGATCCATAATGCTTGAGATGATAGCCTATTTTTAATGTCAGAATCAGATTACACCTTATTTCTTACCTTTCAAATGGTTGTGGGAGATCACCAGCTTCGTGGCGCTCAAGACTGTACTGCGCCCGGCGGGGAGTGCAATTCCTGTGCAGCATGAATCAGACAAACAAGAGGATTCCAGAACATCTTCTACGCCGACCAAATACGCACCAGAGTTTTATCTGGCTACTCCTAATTCATATCATTTTTGTGCAATTTGTGAGCAGTTCTATAATGGTCGTGTGTAAATCGTCTCAATTCAGTCTCCCCGCCTCAGGTAATGCTTCCTCCCTTTTCTACTGATTATATGACCTCCGTCAGAAATACCGTTGTTGATGGTAAGAAATGTCGTAATTGCTTGTTCAAGGTAAATGCAGTTTCACCTCATCATACAGTCAATAGAAATGTTGTCTTATCGTTCCTTTGAGTAGGATGATTTAATAATTTGCTTATTTGTAGCTTCTCACTTCGGTCTTGTGGGTGATTAAGGCCCGCTTTATGCACTCTCTTGAAGCAGAATGGGTTTAAGGGTCAAGCCAGTAGCCCCCACACCTTCTGTTCGTAGACCATACATAGACTGCCTAAATTTATTCAATCCTCATCACGATCTAGCATATTTAACCACGGTGTTTTGTTTGCTTGAGGGTTATAACTAATTACTTTGGCTTCTCCACTATTAATTCTGTTTTATGCACATTGTTTTTATAGTCGAGCACCAGATCATTTACATTTCTTAGCCTCCTTCCAATGCTTGCAAAAATGACAGATTTACTGGCCAATACCAACTCCATTCCGAATGATCAATTATGATTCGATGAGGCGATGCAGACCCTTCCTATACCTTTGAGCCCTTTTCCTCGCCAGGGTTGAATGAAGCATAATAAAGTAGGCAGACGTAGTGCTGTCCCCCACAGAGAATAACGCCTGTAAATCTACGTTCACATCCACTAGGAGTAGAGCGCAGCAAAAATTTAGTAGCCTAAGACTAGTGCAAGTCAGCAACTCCTCTGAGGTTTGATTGGGCTTTCGTGCAGCGCATTTGAGAGCGCACGACTAGACCTTGCTTCTGTGAGAGGCTACTACTTTACTTTGCCTATCAACTGCTTAAAATTAACTATTACGGGATGGGTGTCGAAGTAGTGACACTCATATGGGCATGACAACATGTCAGTGAGGAGTTTGGTGTTAGTAGTGGTTGTCTTCCCCACACAGTGCATCCCCTCCCCCGGTTGTCCAGACTCAAAGTCGCTTTCGCCGCCGGTCTGAGGTGGCACGGGTCACGCGCGTGTCCGCTGGAGAGTTAGAGCTCTTGGATGATTCATTGGCTGATTCATCGGCCGAAATTCCTATTATTTTCACTTTTCACGCATAATCCGCATGATTTCAAATCGAACGGCAAAGTTCAAAACTAGATCGGAGTCTAATTTCGGTGAAGCAAATTATTAATTTGCGATGTGCTTATATTAGTTTATAACAAAAGAAGAATTTATTATGAATAGATTGATTTGCAATGCCTTGATCGTTTGTTTAACGCGTCACTTGGTTTTGTGGGCACTCAGGGCTCCTCCTTTGTATTTTGCTTGGTGGCATGGCCTTCAAATGAAG
>LN902124.1:0-10554 GCA_000469725.3 Echinococcus multilocularis | reverse complement strand
ATAAGTTACCATGGTGCAATTCCATAGGATAACTAGACTGTTACAAAAATGTGGCCGTGAAATTTTTTTTGATGAGCGATCTTTAGAATTTGAGCAAATGCTTTTAAATATATCAGCAGGCGTGTTAGGTTAATGATCAGACACCCAAAACCTCCTCATGCTTGGTTGTTTCTCCGTTAGTACTGTACTGAAGCGAAATTATCTAGGCTTCATGGACTTTGATTTAGATAAAATAAAATGGTGTTTTTCAAAAATTATTGCTGCTGATAAAGGGAGTAATTTTGCTGCCCGAAATGTTTACTTAAGTGCTCTGAAAAACAAGCCCATTGAAATTCTGATAGCTTACAACTTAGACGTTAAATTGGAGAAGCGAGTCATATAAAAATAATTTGGCCCTTATATCTAGATGCAGCAGCATACAAAATATAAGTGGCTAAGATTGTGTCTTTGAAATAACCTACCTGTATATGCGAATTTGCACACATCGATGCTGCACAAAAGAGATATTAAGACCTCGTACTTGGGCTAGAAGACACTAAACAGACACAGCTTCTTCGAAATTGCCTCAGCAACGACTAAGGCCCTGACTAAAAATTGATCAATGAGATGTGGAAATGGCCTAAAATTCTGCATCAGATTTCGAATTACCTAACGGAGGATATCCCCTATCACTTCGGTTTTGTTTATTGCTAAATTATTAAAGAGCTGAAGATAGTACAAATCATGCGACGACTGATCCATGCGCACAAGTCAATGAATTCCCATTCGAATTCCGTTTTCGACAGTGCAGTCACCATACAAAATAGGCGGCTCCAAAGGATAGCTTGGTGCTCTTCCATTCTCCTGTTTGACGAGATCAGAAGCCAATGGTTAAAATAAAATGATTGCTGGGCCTCGTTTCCAGAACCTAGTTCATTCACATAGAAGAGCCTGGTTAAGTTCACATTCTGTTTGGACTTATCACGGAATTATCAAGGGCAGAATAACATATCCTTTGTCTGCTAATCGTCCGGCCACAACTACTCCCCGGAAACGATGGACTGGTGAGTAAGCCCATCCCCCCTCTCCATCGTCTCACCATAGATGAGCCAGTTGGGTGACACCTTAGACCCGAAATGCTGTGTTGCGCTGCGTAATTAGGCTTTCGGTGTGTTCTAATTACCGACTAAATCTGCACTAAAAGGCATGGAGTAGGAGCAATGTGACACTGCACTGAACCCTAATGGCGAATGCAATAGACGTTTGTTCGGGCCTTGTGTAGGCTAACCTGTGTTTGAACAACTTCAAGCCTTCTTTCTGTGACGCAAATAAGGAGCGTTAAATTTCGAGTCTTCCTTTTTCCTTTAAACTTGCGAGAATGTGTAATTTGACAGATGGATGGGAGTGGAAGTAGACGAAGATAATGAAGTAGAAGGGAAGGCAGAAGGGCCTATAGGAATAGCGAGTTGACAAGGATGGGCACAGACTTAAAGGTGATTGGTGTTGTTATGCGCGCCCATCACCACCGTGGTGACGTCTCGGTTAAAGCTGCACGCAGCCTGGTTGCGGCCGAATCACATGGATGGTCGGTTACGGCAAAAGTTTTGCAGCAGAGTACTATCACCCAGTGAAATAGCAAGGTGGGAAAATTTGTTCAGTGGTCTTGAACCTCAGGTAATCATACACCATACAGGAAGCTTTTGGGCCCTAGGAACAGATGACAAGCCTGTCTCTAATGCAAATTGGATCAAACAGGCATTTCGTGCACATGGGGGAAATGGCCATAAGGAACATTTAATGCCACCACTCTTTGGTGTGATTTTCGTTTAATTCATTTATTTGCCTGCATCCTAGTGATAAAGGTCAAAGGCAGGACTCTGGGATGTCTTCAGTGGCTACGCAGGGTGGAGAGGACTGCCACGGATCAGCACTAAATGCTGACTCAAAAGTAGCAGCTACGGCACCCCAATCCGCCTAATATTGCAGTCACTTTCATTACTACCACTACCATCAACATCAATATTACCGCAGCTGCAGCTACTGAGACTCCACCATTATCCGCCTAATCATAGCTTTAGTGCCCCTTAGCAATGCTTCCTTAGCCAACTCACCAGGCTGCAGAAGACGCACGGTGGTCTGCATCTGTCTGACAGTGATTCCTCACTTCTTATTGTGGTGAGCACGACACCATGATTACACGCTGATACTACTAATACTAATTTGCCACTCAGGGTCTTTTGTTAAGGCATGGACACCATTTTTGATGCAGCATCCACAGAGAGTGAATATACAAGTGCACCTGATTTTATGCTGCATCGGCATTATAATGAAGCTCGCAGAGACTAAAGTCGTGTCACTCTAAGAGGGCACAGATTGACTGAATGGAGCAGATGATGGAGCAAAAGGAGTGTTTCAAGACACTTGCTAGCACAATTAATTTGCCTTGTTACTTCTGTCCTTCAAATAAATGCAATAATTCCGCGTTACCAAGGTGCTCGTGGTAGCCGAATGACCAACACAGGAAAAAAATTGTTCGGCAATGCTTGTCAAGAAGCTATGATTCTTCTTTTTGCCAAGAAATGGCCAAACGTTTCGCGGTCAAAGGTCTTTCAGCCTATTATCACTTCATAGAGCTTTGAAAGCCATTTACTTAAGCAACGATAATGCACTTTGTAGGCGGCTAATCGTGCCTTTACCTCTCCCTAGAAAGAGAGTATAATTAGCCTAGTCAATCAGAGCGTCAGTAGTGCACGTTGTCAAAATGTAGGTAATCGCGATGCGGCTGTCAGATTGGCGGCGGTATGTACTTCAGTTTGCTCGCTTTGATCAGCAGTAAACTCATTTCAGCCCCACCGACTCTGTGGAAGAGTGGAAGAGGGTACGAGAGCATTCGCGAGACGCCTGTTTGGGTGGCTTGTGGAGACTATACCACGTGGAGAAATTTCCCTTCGCCCCGTTTGTCAACCTTTGTGATGATTGGGAGGGGACAAGTGTAAACCTATAAAATTGCTACATGGTGTGTATGAACCGATGCACAGCTTGAAAACCGGTTACAGGTGACTAATAGCAAATACACATGAGATTTATAGAGGGAGTTATTGGTTTGTATTCTGCGTACACTGCAGCACAATTCGAGCAGCTTTTTTCATGCACAATGTTTTATTAGGACGACCTCGTGCATCTGATGCTACCAACGCTTTTGTCATACGTTCACTAATTTGCGCAGATTGTTTGAGTTGAATGGGATGAAGCCTTATTTGGCCAGCAAAGTTTGCATGTTTCTAGTGACATTTGTGCTACTTCAATACCCTTTTATCAGGACCGACTACTTAATAGGCCTTGAGCATTCACTTTGTACAGTATGTAATGGCACAACAAAAATAAGACACATAAGTCACGAAAAGAGGTGAATTTGTATGCGCAAAGTTAACCTCTCACTGCTTAGTTAAATCAATAAGGCGAACTGCGCATTCGTTTGCCTGCATAAAGTCTCACTGGTGATTTAAATAGCTGCGGACAATGACACAGAAATGTTACAATTTCAACAGATGGCTGCGGTTTTATTAGCTATCAGCTTTATTTAAAGTGAATTGCACCTTTGACAACAGATATAGTAATCATATTTTTTATGTGCTGTAGTGCACTCCAACGAGCCAGCCCAACTTATTTCTAAAATTTGGCATTATTTGGTGGGTTCGCGCATACTATTTCTAATATGCAGGCTCCCAATGTGGGGTAGAGGTGTTGTACAAAGGTCTTGGTACTTCTTAATCGCCCGTCTGCTTAATACCACGTTTTTGATGCAAAACCGCTTTGTTGTCCATGTCAGGTGTAGAAGGTAGGTATCGAAACACAATTTCGCTCAATGCACAGTAGTAAGGAGATTTCATCATCTTCTACAGCAGACCCCACTCTACACACCCTTCAACAGCAACATCGATGTATATGCTGCTGAGCATAGCTCTCTACCACTAATACTCTAGCTTGAACAATCTCCCGCCAACACGTCACAGGTTCCATTTGCTACTTACTCTGAGTACCGCGAAGTAAAATGCCGCCTTTGGAATTGCATTATGCACATTTTTACAAAAGAATGTCCTATTATCCACCGTGGGTTGTAGTTGTGCATAATAACTACCAAAGCATTTGCAATCAGTTAATTTGTTGTGGAAGTAATTAGCAAACCCGATTACCATAAATTTGCTAAAATATTCGTCACCAGTCAATTGATTACCAACTTTCCCAAGTGCACTTTACATTATCACACATTTGAGATAAATGCACTCACTGCGCTTTCAAAGTAGTAGGATATCTACAATCACCTGCACAGATCATTCGTTTGAATCAATAGCATACAAACTGTCAAATTTACAAATTTAATATATCTTCGCCAGTGCTAGGTTTCCCACTATCCCGCCTTCCACCATGTCCTCACTACAAATTAAGCTGCATGATTTTACTAGAAAAGTCTGCTGAGTATCAGTCAGTAGTGTTGATATTCTACTGTGAAGTCGCAATTTGACTCGTTTCACTTCCAGCCTGGAGACAGTAAACGCTGATTCGTTTGCACAACACAAGGCATTGCTTTACAGGTTAAGCCTAGATCACACACTTCAGTCTTATCTGCCACCTACTGCGGTCCACAGTCAAGGGGATACGTGGTGGAGGCAATAGAAGAAAAGTTGTCGGTAGGTTTATAGGTAGCAACTTAATGAAAAACGTCAGATTCTCTATAGTTCTCATTCCATCGTTACTCTTGTTTGCTCATGCGCCCATCCGGCCAGTACTTTCATAGGCAGCGGCATTGACAGCAGTGCAGTTACAACTAAAAGGAAAACCAATGCATGTCGAAAGCAGGACTGCATAGTTATTTCAGCCTCATTATACACAAAAATGCCTGGCTTAGGATCCTGTAGTCGAATGGTGCAAAATCTTAATAGTGTAAGTAAAAAACCGAATAAAGTGAAGAAAACTAATGAAAGTGACAACTTTTTGCGCTAGAACAGTTGCTGTGATCTCAGGTATGAAGTAAATGGAGGTGTCTCAGGTTGAAAAAGTATTCAATTAGTAAAAGCACTGGGTGTTCGCATTATCATTGGAATCATTTTGTTTGGGATCAAAGTGTACTCCTCTCACATTTACGTCTTCAAATCCATTCGCCTCCGGAGCAAATCTTTTCTCTCCCTCCTACCCATCATACCTCGGCCGTCTTCACCAAGGCATAATACCAAAATTGGCAACACGCGGTCTTTAATTCGGAATTCGCAGTTCCTTATTCGTAATTTAGTAGTCACGCCCCACGTAATGCACGCACCCCACCCCCCGGAAGCGGAAGTGGTGAATACCTAAACACTTATAGATGTGAGTACCGCGCGTAGCGGCGTGAACCCGTCAAAGCCACGGAAGGTTGAAATTCTGCTACTGCATCTTGACTGCGGGGGCTAAGCTCAGTAACTAGGACAAACGCTTTCACGCTATCCCACGGAGACGAAAAATGAGACCCCTATATTGATCAATGTGATTTTCAACTAAAGAATTTTAATCAGAATACTGACTCGTGGAAGTGGCAGAAGTTAATAAGGCGAAGAAAGCCTTCATATTGCTACGCATCCCAATGAAGCTCAGACAATGCATTTTGGATTCCGTAGTGCAATGTCTAATTTTGTCGCCTTAAGCAAACTGTGAGAATTGAAGTAATTCCCTAACGTCTGGATAACGTTCCTGTTTTCAACGTGGATGCCCAGGAGCATAGCCCCAATTTGAGAACGGCGATGAGAGTCTGCGAAATGCAGGCCTGACTTAAATGGGAGTTGCTCTAGTTTTAGCAATGCCCGGTCAACTTCATGTTGCAATGTCTGGAACAGGGCAAGATCTGAATGTGTGAAGCCCCACGGTCTTTGTCTTGAGCGTGTGTTGATAAAAGCGTTGATTACGAATCCATTCTTCCTTCTGATATGGATACACCTCGGTAGGAGTGGAGTCGCTATTTCAGCTGCTTTCCATTCCCTTGGATAACAGAGCACACCAATCCCAAACCACCTGATGTGAGCAATTGCCGATGTTCCTCTGATTGTGTTACATGCACTAGGCCGCCAATTTGCTGTTACGGCAAGCAATGAAGAGCTGTTGATTTCAGTAAGAGTGTAAAGGAATTCCACGAGACAATCCATTCCGCTAGACTCATCCATGGTAGCATTTATAACGGCTGCAATAATTGCTAGTTGGTGAGGAGCAAGCCATTCCACGATGGGTGTCCAAACGTCCTTGGAAAGCAGCAAAGAAATCATCACCCTGCTCATGCACTAGCAGAAGTCAAATTCATCTCGTTTGCCTGAAAATACAGTCATTTAGATAGCTTTATTCGGTGTGTCCAAGCAATGCCATGCTAACTGCATACTTGTTCGTTGGAATGTGTTGAATGTGTCGGTTCCGGTTGTGGTAAATGTTTACACTGCGAAATCGTGTTTCGATTAAGGTATAGCATGTGGTAAGATATTGGTCTTGCGGACAACTTGTAAAAGTCGCAGAGCTATTAACCGAAGCTGAGACCTTCAGAGAACGACGGAGATGGATAGACGAACATTTTTACTTAACAAGACCACATACGTTGCGACCAGTGGCAGAATATCGTGGGATTTTGACTTGTAATTTTGGTCAAATTCCATTAAGCAATGGCTGCTGCTGGAACGAGGCCACCTGATGTAAATCTATAACTCTGCAAGAGGTAGAGCTTTAGCGTTATCAGTAAGCGGATGCTAAGAGTATGGACGACAATGGATGGGTCGCTAAAAGTCTGCTGCATTCTGATTGGTTAACGAGAGAACCCCCAATGGCCAAATATGGCTAGTGGTCATAAATTATGCGACACATTCGCGTGACTGACGCATCGGGAGTGAGTCACACTGCGCAAACTGAGCACCAGTACATCGCTGAGGCGAGGGCTACCTGCGAGTTAACGAGGAGAATTTCTACATTAAGGAGCCGATTTCTCAATTGCATATTGAGATTGTGCCACCGGTGCAGGTGCCTACATTTTCACCGGAGGAAAATAAGGAGAACCTACGCCTATATGAACCTACCAGTTTTGATCCATATGGAGGAGAGCCGCGACACTCTACGCCTATCCATTCCTTTCCGGAAGTAAAGATAGACATCCACGTGGAGGATAGACCAGTCGATATGAATGACGCCATAAGAGCTAATATAATGCAGATCCTGCGATATAATGAGAAAAACAGCTACGGCACACCACAAGACCGCGTGTGGGAAGAGTTTGGAATAGCTTTGGGGGTTGGATCTGGCCTTGGTGCAATAGTTGGACTTCTAGTAAGTGGGATGACCTCCGGCCTGTCGCAAAGCCAAATAGTTAGTGCCATAATGGACGCTATTTCGGCATTACGGATAGTCAATGGTGGAGCCAGCTATCAGCCCTTGGAGGAAATGGAGCTGGAAGAACTGGTTAACCGCGTACAGGAGGAAGCACCTACTACTGCGCTTAATGAAGAGGAGCCACCTCAACCCTCTACATCTGGGCAAGGGGAAGAGGACCCAGAGCAACAGACAGTACGAAAAAGAGCTAAAGTGGGAGATAACATTCCAATGGAGAACTTGCAAGCATCCACCTCCGAATATGTCCATCCTTCAAAAATACCAAAACACCTACCAACGGAAGTAAAAGCTCAATTACGTCGGTTGGAATACGAGGTGACGATGACGAGACGTAATTTCGAGGCTATGAAAAAGCACGTTTTTACGGAATATGGGCAGAAATACAACATTCATCGCAATAGCATGAATAATAATCCCGTCAAATATACCGAGGATCTTCTGCAGAGGAGGCATTGGACGCCTGAGGAAATAGAGGCATTCGACAAATTCGACTATAATTGGCCTATCAGACAACGGGACTGGTGGAATATGAAGGGCGATCTGGAACTTATGGTTGAACTGTACAAGAAATACGAACATTCATTAGATATGCTGTATCAATTGCGACAATTGCATAAGATTGAATAATTATTAGCCATCATGTTTTTGTTTTTTTGGGAGGAGGGAGATCACGTGACCCGCTGTCGGAGGAGGGAAAAAGTCCTTCAATTAAACCTCTTCCCTAAACTGCATTCGCCCGGTACTCACATCTCTAAACGTTTGCGTTTTCACTTCTTCCTCTTACGGGGCGGTGGGGTGCGTGCATCACGTGGTGCGTGCGTGTGCTCCACGCTGATTGGTTCGCAAATCCGGATTTGCCTGCGCGACGGCCGGCCGTCGGAACCAATCAGCGCAGAGCACACACACCCCACCCCTCCCGGAAGCGGAAGTGGTGAAAACCTAAACGTTTAGAGAAGTGAGTACCGCGCGTAGCGGTTTAGGGAAGCGGTACAGTATAAGGACTTTTTCCCTCCTCCGACAGCTGGCATAAAGAAAGTATATTCGTTTCAGCACAATGATTTATTAGCGGGAGTATGAATATTGGTTAATAGATGACAGATCGGCTTTAATGAGGGGTATAGTCTTTTCGAGATGTTCGTGACCGACGGGCTTAGTCAGGAACGTAACGTCCAACGACAGTTCTACGAGGCAGTTGCCGTAGATATTGGTTTTATTGGACGATTCTCCGAGGGCACCCACATCCGGCATGGTTAGGGCAAGGAAAGCGTCATCTTGAGCTGGAGGTGCGAAGTTTGTGAACGGCTCTAAATACGACCTTTCGTCCGTGTCGTGTGGGAGGTAGTGATTAACATTTGGATCAAGTGCCGTAGTGTTTGCGTAGTAGTAGCGAAACGGTGGGTTTGGAATATGCTTCTTGAAAGTATACGTTCCTCCTAGGCCCATTGTCTTCACTACTGGCCATTGTAAGAGGTCACTGTTGGCTATCTTCCAGCCGCCGTTGGTAATGCCCTCCATATTTTTAATCTTTTGATCCATTTCGCAAGGGATAAGGCTGTTGTGCCTATTCTTATTACTGATACATATCAGCATATACGGCGAGACCTGGAATTGCACCTGATCGTTAACAACCGCTGTCGTTGTGGTGGTCTTCATCAACGGCACGAACCGTGAGATGTGTATGCTTAAATCCCCGAACATCATGTAGGGAAAGGAGAGAGCACTAGGCCACAGTGAAGATAGCTTAGGCTCCCTCCTCTCATTTAAGCAGTATAGGAAGGGCTCTAGGAAGAACGTGTTTAGGAGGATGGCTTTTGCGCATCCGCCGTTCCCTTGTCCGGGAATGGTGACGTGGAGTCTCTTCCTAAATGTCGTGCTATAAACGCCCTGGCCAAACTTAATAAGGTCCTCAGGACCCATAGCCAAAGCCTGATTAGCACCAGTAGTATCATTCTCCGCAGTTTGGCTCTTGCTCTCACCATTGTTAGATCTATCTGGTCTCGAAGTGTCCATTAGCTGTACCGGCGCCATAATGTGAAAAGCAAGCCATTTACCCCTTTTTATACCCTCTTATTACGATTGCATTTAAACAAATATTTAGAAGGCCAATAATTCATAAATAGGCAGCAGTAGATGGGCCATGTCACAGGCGCACAGCTTGTAGGGAGGTGCTGGAACCGTTTCGTCGATGTTAGCGTTACAAATTTGCTTATCCAGAGTGTAGATTTTGCATCTACCCTCTGTGGCAGCTGCATCGACGTCGGAGAGGCGAACGCCCAGAGGCTCGTTTGTGGTCACAACGACCGGCAAGCGCTCAAGAAGATCCGGATTTTGGTATTTAGTGTGTACCTCGAAGGGCTCGCCACCGAGGATCTGTTTGAGATCCTGCTGGTTGGCAGCGCAGATCTTCGGCTCCTCCATTAAAGCAACCTTCCTATTGAGAAGGTTCTCATACGCGAAGGCTGACGCCTCCTGCCTGCGCATGACACTGCCGTGCTCGAGGAAGGACGTCATCAGCTTACAAATAAGCGACTTGCCCGTATTCGTCGGGCCATACAACACAAGCGTGTTGATTTTCTCATCTTCGCAATTCATTATAATGCGAAGCGTGATGGCGAAATCGACAACGGCGATTGCATTGGCTGAAAACATGTCTTCCAGCCATTGAATGGACTCCTTACGTGAAGGCCCACTGTGATTTTTTGGATAGGCACACAGATGCGAAGGAGAGCCATTTCGGACGTTGTCTAATTCTTCTTTCAGGAGGTCCGCGTAGTCCGTGGCTCGCTGATGAGCCACATTCATCATTCGTACTGTCTCTAATGCCTTTCGGACAATCATATTGCCTCCTCGCTCAGGCTTTGTAGCGTCGAACGCATTTCTTAATGGCGTCACATGCATGTGACACTACGGCTTTCTTAGCTGAGCCCAAGATGACAAATATGTGATTTGGGCCCTTTAAAACAAACAAATCTTGTCACAGTCAAATTGGCCGAGTTTGAACAGTAAAATGGATGCAGATCTTAGGGTAAGCCTATTTCTTAGTGTACGAGTACGCTAAATTTGGAAGACCCCAACTTCTAAAGCAGTTCAGTAAATCAATCGGTTTTCAGCATTAAAAAAAGATGGAATTTTGGGGACAAAGAATGCATTATCATGATGAGATTTGGCCACACACGCTAATTACCG
>LN902120.1:0-44537 GCA_000469725.3 Echinococcus multilocularis | reverse complement strand
CATTAAATAGTTACAAATGTTTGAATCGAATGCAGAAGTTGATTTCGCAACCCTAGCGTGAATTAATACAACTTTCGTGAGCAAAGCACATAATACATATCAAAACTATGCACCTATATATCATCATTCACATTCAATCTCTTGTCATGTCATCAAAGCGTTCTGAGTGGAGAGGTAAAAAGCTGGCACGTTTGACTTAAATGTCTTCTCCTTAAAAATATTGCGAATCATTGGGCAACGCGGACTGAGGGCATGGCTGAGTAGCCACAGAACATAGCGCATCGGATTTCCTAGATCGTTCTAAGGGCTGAGGAGAGATCAGTGCTTCACCTACCTTCTGCATATTTTACTATTCATTAACTTCGCAAGTGAAACATCTTTCCTTCACATCATATGGGCTGTGAAAATGTTGATACCATGGCAGCTACAAATCGAGGAGCTAAACACGCAAGCAGAAGCTTACTATACATGCCAGAATTCAGTCATTTACATTTTGGTTAATATAATACCTTACTTGTCCATGTTGCCTCTCAAAAATTTTGCTAGGAGAAGATGTAAAATAATCTGATTCAAGGTGAGACCACTTAAGGATGCAGGTTTGCCCCTAATTCGCAGTTGTGTTGGCCTTTCTAAGCCCCGGGACGCGGATGTTCAAAGGCAGGACTTGATTATGCATAGCTCTGTGGTCTTGGTCTTGTGCAAGCATGGATAATTGGTGTTTGGTAAGAGTCACTTCGTTCCTTCTAGTAAAGAGGTCCACGCATATCCACTGGAGGTGGATACGTTCACGAGAGGCCGTAGGTCAATACGCCCAATTCTTACAATGTTGCTGTCCAGTCAGATCGATTGAATTTGCACTGTTTACAGAAGGAGGTAAGCAACAGCTTGGTCAAACGAGCACCAACTTAACATTGTTAGAGAACACAGAATGCTATCTGCATACTGCACCCACCTGAAACTGATAACCGCATGAGGCAGGTCCTCATCTACGTCGATGATTGTTGTCACTAACGTCAAGGAACATTGTGGCAAAGTGCCAGAACTTGATGATGACATTGAGAAGCTACTAGTACATCAATAGGCTACATTCGTCTATTAGGGAACGTCTTTTTGAGCTCTTCTAATGTTCCTTTTCATACAACAATTATAAATCTTTCGTCTTCGCTCAGGTTTGACAGACTGCTACGATTGGTTGGTGGAATGGAATAGAATTGCATTTTAGAAATACATCTTTTGTACACTTGCATCGAGATTGGATTTGCCTAATTTAGGTCTCTCCTACAGTGTACAGAGGAACATCCGATAGAGTAAAAAACACTTCCACATTTATGGGCTGCTGAGAACAGCAAAAGCCGAGGTTGCTTTTAAAAGCATACGCATGTATCGGCATAGGGGTTGGTATGTCTACACTCTCGTAGACTTAGTCCTTCCTTCGAGCTGGCATGCTTGCCCCCCACAGGCTCACTTTCTTTCTCCTTCTAGCCTCCACCAATTTACTTTTGATTGACACAGCGACAATAACTCCTCACATACGCATAAAGGTGATACCAGAAGTCGGTTGGTGTCGTAGACCATGACTGGTAAGTGAGGTTCCCAAAGGTGTCGACTTTTGAAATGGTTGATGTCTGCAGATGATGCAACTGCCAGCGAAAATTACTGCATCTATCAGTGACGTGGATGCTGTGACAGGTAGTAACGACAAAGAACGCCATCTCTGCACGCTCGAGGTCTGCTGCCAACTCGTATCTCATCTCTCCCCTACTTGCATGATACACTCCTTCACTTTACAGTGCCAAGCGACGTACCATGTGGTAGCGGTGAAGGCAATTGTGCATTAAAGGAGCAACCATCTCTATAGGATGAAACCAATACCCCAACAGAACTCTTTTGCATTGATGCAGACTCCGTCTCGCTCTGCTACTTCTGGCTCCAGAGTGCACTTGACTCCTGACCAACAAGCAATTTGGGAGTTGATGCAAATTTCCGTGCCACGGTTTACTGTATCGCGGGCGTACATGCACAGGATAACTTCCAGGCATGCCTACCCACCTGCACTGCTAGTTAGCATACTCTTTAATTCGCTTTGCTGTAAAGTCACTACCAGCGCATCCGTGGGAGTCGCACATCTCACCCAGGCAGATGCATTTGGCCATCGATGCCACTTGTACTAAGAGAATCTTGAAAGATTCGTCCTCAGGGATACCAAAGCAACTCGTTGATTCACGGTTTATATCAGAGGAATGCACTTCTGACGCAGAGGAACAATCCGAACTTTATGTAGAATCTAAGCATTCGAAATATCTGCCATCTAGCCATTCTGAACGGTCGCGCTTACTCGTACACGTACACTTTAGTCTGCCTGTCTACTGTTTCCATTTAAGCGATCCAACTTAAATGAACTCGCTTTCGTCTGCTTTAATTTGCTTTTTGCCTTTTGCAACACACCAAAAATGGAATATTATAATGAAGCAAGAAACTATGAGGCATGAATCGCATTTGAACATGCACATGATTGGTCTACTTAGACTTCCCAGATACCTTGATAGTCAATCCGGAAACAGTGCAATGACACCGACACTGATCGAGTTACGAACGTAAGAATACGATGCAAAGACATCCGTTTAATTGTGCCCATGCCTACTTGTGTAGCATTTATCAAGGTAATTCACAGCATATGATAAACGGCACCACTAGTCACCTCATTGGTAAGAGCTGAAAGAAAAACATATTGTTACCTGCAAATGGAATTTGTTATGTAAATAAGTGGATGACTGCTGATCACCTAGTACAAGGTTGCAAATGCTTGATCCACCCAAACAGCAGATGTGATAGCGATGTATTAACTGAATGGAGAGAAATTTGGTGCATTATGTCTCGGCTCCCATCGGAACTTAGAAACATTTATTTTTTTGCCATACAACTGAAAGCTTTACACGACGAACGGTTTGGCACCAGTGAATCGGCTCCATGAGTAGACAATATTTGAAACGCACTAAAAATGTGTGGCCTTTAATGTTGTTCAAGAATAAATTTCGCTCCGCTTTATCCAAATAATTCTTGCCATATGCCTATATATCAAAAAATGTGAAAGAGCGACCTGGGCGGCCACTATAACTTGAAACTGGTATATAGAAGATTGCTTACGACGATGGGTAGAACTCATGTGTGCTTTCAGTCTATCCTACGTCGGATAGTCCGCATAGCATTCTGTACGGTAAAAGCGCAGTCCTGCAAGCGCTGTATTCTGAGCTGCGGCATATCACAATGTAGCATGATTAAAAGGCACTCATAGCGTGATTAGATAAGACTTGTAAAGCTTACAAATGTAGTCTAAAGCAAAGTGATTGAGAAGTGCCTCAAAACAATCATGCCGCACGAGACATTGAGGGCAAACATCATGGTTTGTGTCTATAATCAGGAATCAAAGTAAGATTTACATGTATATTTCGATAAACATTTATACATTACGATATTTCTTGACTAACTCACATTTTTGATGCAGTAAAGCTGCACCAGTGGTTCTGAATGTTGTCGAACACACGGAGCAAGCTGCAAGCTCCTTTGCTAAGGCAATTAAATCAATCCTTATGTGAGCTGTAAACTATCAAATGGATTGGAAGATGGGGTAATAACACTAGCAAGGAAATCACTAATTCGAATAACCTTGCTGATTTCTGCATAGTATGCACTTAATTGGATCAAAGCAGGAATTCGCTTGCACAATTCACCCAGCGATTTACTAAATTCACGTGGAACCCACGCATGTGTGCATATCTTGTATAAGCTAGCGGAACTCACCTCTATGTATAGGCTGCTTATGTGCTCGGAGTATGGTGCTGCTACTGGATGACATGGAGCAAAACCAGCAGGCATAAGCGTCCATTCCAGCAAGGAGCTAGGCGACGGATGTGCATCCCGACTCAGTGCTTACACAGATCAAAACTCCAGTGATCTTACATCTTGTATTCACTTCTTCGTTCCAAAACGAACATGCTTTAACTGGATTTATATCTTCTTACTTTGCTATTTTGCAGGGTTTGCTTTTACCAAGCTTTTAAACTTCCCCTAGCCGTAAATCAATCCAGCAGACAGTTGTATCTAATACTATGCCGATCAACCAGTTCATCAACAAACTATTTAAATTAATTTCCCGATATCGTTAGTGACAATTTAAAATGAAATAGCGAAACTGTCGCGGAACTTAAGCATGACCATGCGAAATGCTTTGCGCAGACAATTTCCAGCGATAAATTCTCATGATTATCGTAGCAACCAAACCAGTTGCTGAGACTGCGATCTTTCGTAATGGTGCAGAATAAAAGTAATTACGGTGGCTACCCTTCCATCCACAGTACTCATCCCATCAAATCATAAAATCCAGCACTAACCAGATATTTGGGGATCAACTAGGCAAAGATAGATGGTGTATTTAATAACTTTAGAAGGTAGTGGAAATCTGCATTGAAAAGTAAACTCCGATGTATGCGTAATTTCAGTTGAAATGTGGTCGCATATTTAGCAGAATCGCTATCCACAGATGCCTTTAATTCGGCTCCCCATGATGTGGAAGCTAGGTCCAATAATCCAATTCATTTATACCATACCTCGACACACAGTAGACTATTTACCTCATTCTTCCCATACAGTTGAAGACGTCGCCTAAACCACTCAAGAGTCAAGATCCACTTTAATCCTTGGCAAGACGACATTTGTGCCTAATTAATAGTCCAGTAGCAATCCGACATTGTTGCGCGATTGCGCAGACCGCAAAAGAAAAATTGGCTTTTGAATGTTATCTTCTGGGTACATTGATTTAAACTTCAACCGTAGTGATAAACACACCAACTCTCATTCCGTGATCTAGATATCTACCATCGCCTTCGAAATCACTGAATCAACCATTTATATCGGGCTGAAATGACGTCCTTTCCTTCGCCGTATCGGTGCCAGCCTAAATCCACTATCCACCACGAGTGTGGTCCGAGTGTCTACAACCCCAAACAAGCATTGCAGCTTGACTCCATAGAAGCTCTAACTGGTTGCTAATTTGTACTCTTTCTGAGATGCGAGAGCTGAGCTAATAGTCTCTTCCTCTCTCCCTCCACTTTGGCTAATGTAAAGCACTCAAAGCCTGAACTACACGGTTGATCTGTTACTCAGCGCATAAGTGGACTCACTGATTCAGGATGTGGTTTAGACTCAGATGCAGGGTCCCGCTTAGACGCGGACTCAGGCAGACCACACTAAGCTGTGACATCGGGTAATGGCTGTCGCGTCGAATCACAAACCGATAGACCCCATCCAATGGGTTGCATTTTATTCAGCTTGCACTTAATGACATGCAACCCTAATTATTTTGCCACCACATACTACCTCATTAAATTGACTGATCCTATCTCCTGCGACGTCTTCTGACTTCCGTCATGATTTCAATGAATTAGATCAAATCCATGGTATTCATCCACCATGCTATTTACAGAGGGGCACCTGACAGGTGTACACGTTAAATGCTATACTTCATTTCAAAATTTTTGCTTGTGCTCATTGTGTTCTCCTGTAGACTTTCCGATTTCCGTCCCCTGATCACGTGTATAATGGCCGTATGCAGATTTTGCAAAATCATCAACCAAACATTTCTACAAAAAATGGTGTGATAAGACTTTGGCCGCTGCAAAGGCTTACGAATGTTCAGTTTGCTTAAGATGCTTGGCTTAAGAAATAAATGTATGTTTTTGGGCAAAAGAATAACTAGACGCCCGTTTATGCTCGCATTGTTTGCGTGTTAGATTAGAAGGTCAGATTTTGTCTAGCCATATACACATTAGGACCTGTATGTTCTTGCTAAAATCAATCCTGCCATTTCAAATATCGTTTCCATATTCATTAGCGTGAGAAAAAAAAATAGGAATTTCCGGATGGTGGAGAAATTTGTGCATTTCCTTAAATGAAATCCTTTCAAGTGGACTGGATTTATGATAAATGACATACGGTTGTTAGCATGGAATAGTCAATAAGAAGAGAACGGCGTACTATGACTGCTTCTATGAGCTGGACCCGTAAAGCACTTTTTAACCACTGGCAAGTAGAATTCGACACGACAAACCCAAATACTAATCGCAGTATTGAACCGCAACTCTGTCGACTCTACATGCAACAAGGACAGTGGCTGCTGCTAAAGCAACAAGTAGAGAACTGAAGAGCAATCAAGGCTGAGATAGTGATTGGTAAAGGGAAAACCGGCAAATTTCCGCTGTCTTTTATAAGCTGAGCAGCTTACATTTACAGATAAACGTCAATGTGCCTCAAGCGACCAAAATAACGACATTGGCAGAACTCATACTAATCACCATATGGATCAAATGTCCTTGCATTCAAGGTACTACGTGTAATTATTTCATTTTGTATTAACCGTGCAAATTACTGCCTAGTTGCAAATGTTTTAGTGGTGTATCATGAAACGGAGTTGATTAAGCCATTCCCATAGGAGCAAAATGGCTTCTTTTTAAGAAAGTGCTGGCAACCAGAAGAATCCGCTTTGAGTTCCCCTGCTGGTCATGAGTACAATTTTTTCCATCAGCATCACCCTCTATAGCCAACGAATTACTCAAAAGGCAGGGGTAAGCTGCCTTTTTGTTCCCCAAAATCAATGAAATGAGGAGGCTTCTTCATAAGCCTTCAGGCAAGTTAAACTTCTGGCGTTGGTTCCAGAATCAACGCTATTGCTCGTCCACGTTGTGCATTCGCCTGAGGTCACCGAATGTCGCGCCAGAGTACAATGCTTGGATAAATTGCAAAACAATCAGTTGGCGCTATCAGTGGTGATGTGTCCGCTATTTGACATGCGACGACGGTGGTAATGGCTGCGCACACAATTTTACGGCTATGTGAATAAAGGCAGGACGCCTCCTAGCAATTTGGTTTTTTGGAAGAAGGAAAGACTTGCTGTTGTTTAACGTTTCAAAAACTCACTTTATCACAGTGAAGTAACCCAAGGAAATGCGCATAAATCCAAGCCACGGTTATCGCATGATCGTGTTGGTTTGGCCCACGCATCACTCAATGATGTACATATATAAGTAAAGCCAAAGGCTGCAGTAGATGCGGCTGAGATTTTGCCTATTCCATATATTGGCAGAGAGAACTGAAACTGCTATTACATCAGCCAACACGGTTTGTCATCGACGTGTTGATAATTGGCTTCGGTCAAGGTCATGAGCGTTGAAGCAACTAGTTCACACGCTCCGCATGATCTGTTCATTATCTTTCTACTGATTAATGGCTTCTACTAATCATCCTTAGATGCAAATGCACTTTTGTTCAAGACGCGGTCACTCACACTGTTTGCCAGAAAGCACACCATTCTAAAAATTGACAAACGCTGCCGAATATCGTGCTCTTGACTTGCCTCGGTTCTCATTTCTAACTTGCAGCCATTTTGATTTCACTGTCCAGCAGTGAATTAGGCCATGTGCACGGTCGCCTGTGGGAATGCCGCAATGGGGATAGCAGTAGGGCTGTTCTTCTCTGTGGTTGACGGTAAATTAAGGTTCCAGCTTGGCATTTAAAGAGGTTATCCATAAGGGCGTAGCGGTAGTAGCAGTCTGCTACCAGATGAAAAGAAGGTCGGTAAATATGGCGCAACTCCTGAATTAAGTGATGTCGCCTGGAATCCCCAGTTTCACTAAATGAATATGCCTTGGCCAAATATCGCCAAGAGAAATGATTACCATTTTACATAAATGCAGGCTAATACACCAACATGTTTTGAGAAGTTTTGATGCGAAATGTTCCAATTGCTAGGCAATAAATTGCGGAATATGTCAAGCGGGCACATGCAAGCACGCAAGACGTCGGTATCGCATTTTCTTCCACATTTTCCACTGTTGCTATTGCCGCATCCACTGCATCACCAGACTTGAGATGAAATCGTGTTTGCTGTTATGGATCTGTCTAACGAGTGTAAATCTAAATTCACAATTGCAGCATTATCCGGAGCCACTCCTTTGATTCGCTACAGTGTTGTGTGGTGAATAGAGCAATGTGTGCTATTGCGCTGTCTCGGTACGATGAACCACAGGCACCAAAGTGATCAACTCTATGGCACATTGCGCACAGGGAAATTTAACTAAAGTAAATGCAGCAGTAATGTTAATTTTCATCGGAGACTGAAACTCTCCTCGTAGACAACCCACCATTTTCGAGATTTACATCTCAGTTGGCAGTTTGTAACCTTTCAATAGACAAACTACTATTTGCTGTGGGAAGCACATACATTAATTTTGCCTTGTGACGTCAATGCTGAAAAGTAAGCAAACGCATGCCCCTAATCCTCATGCGTGGTGGTAGTGCCACTACCAAACCCCTCATCCTGATCGTGCATGCCAAACGATCAAGCAAATGTGCGAAGATCAAAATAGATTTCCATTATTATGCCCCTTTAATGAGCCCCGTCAGTCCTACGCGAAAACAAAACGGAGTTTAAAAATGCACTTCAACTAAATGCACCAAACGGATAATCGTGGGGTTCAATTACGTCTAGGGTGTCACATTGATGATATTTCTAGTGGCAAAAATGTCACCGCGAAATGAATTAAGTAGGTAATGTCAACCGAAAAATAACTAAAAGAAGAAGATAAAAGAATATAATTAAAAAAATAGTACTCTTTACTAGGTTCATCGTGGTCTACTCGCCTATCAGGAAGATATGCTCACTGTAGATGGTAGGGGTGGCGGAACAAATCGCACTGCTTAAATATCACTGTCGCAGTCTACTTATAGTACGCACTCATTGCAAGTAATTTATTCCCTTGTGTGAAAGCAGTAACCTGTCTTTGTTTCAATTTTCAAGCAATACTGAAGTCACGCACTGCAAAGACCTATTTCTATTCATGTCGGAATGCAGGGCAATTAAAATACGTGCTAAAAGGTTCATAATTTAACAGCAAAATTGCAAAACGCGTAGAAAGCATGAAAGAATCTAACAAACAATTGCACTTGTGATCAGCGCTTGAGTGTGCGTTTAACAGGGAAGAAGCATTTGCTATTCTAAAGCCTTTTGCATTGGAATCCAGAAAATGTACCAGTCAGGCACTGCACACAGCATCCGAGTGTCTGGTTACGACAAGGAGGACAAAGTGGAATAAACACGATTACGATATTGACAAGCCAACTCTGATAGGAAACTAGATCATCAATTCATTGCCATTATCGACATTTGCACATTTAGAGTGTCCGTGGCATTGTCAATAAAGGACTTCATCATCTTCGCTCACCAAATAAAGGATGTTCTCTCCAATTGTGAGACATTCACGACGTAAGAATCACGAGTGTGATGGTGGAGTGCAAGAAGTACGACTGTAACACAAAAGTACATGGAGCGTGAACATCTCGTGGCGCAAAACTGTCACGCGAAGAATTGATGGACGACGAGAAGGGTATAAAAGGCGACACATCTGAGCAGGCAAGTGAGTATCAAAGGAAGCAAGAAGATAATCAGAGAAATGGGATTCGGTGGCTGGCCATGTTCATATCCGTGGAAGTGGGCACCGTGGAGTGGTGTCATACAGGGCTCGCAGTGTGGTGAGAAGAGTGCGTGGTCATCATGGGTGGTGCCACAATGTGAGTCGCCATGCGCATGGTCATCATGGGCGGCGCCGCAATGTGGCAAGCCGTGGGGATGGTCGTATCCGTGGTGGTAGAGCAGCCAACTGACACTGAACAAGCTCTCCTTAACTTCCTTCTTGCTATATAACACTAGTGCTGATTGTGTGTAGCCATTTCTAAATAAACGATTGTGCAGCTGATCCAGCTGTGTTTTTCACATTGCTAAGCAGCAATCATGTGGTACAAGGGCAGGGTGCTGAAGGGAGTATGAAACCAATGCTCCAAGCAAATGCATTAGTCAATTTGGCTACCAGTCTGTAAGCCAGTCAAGTAGGCAATCTATCGGTCAGTGAATCAGTCACTCAACCGAGACACCGGTACAATTGGGAGTAGAAGGGAGAAAAGAGAAAGCGCAGACGCACTTATGTCGAATTGACTCAGGGGAATGGAAGAAGGGAATGAAGAGCAGGATGATGCGTGTCTATTGAGGTGAAGACCCATTGGTAAAGGAAGTGCAGGACAAATGATATGCATGAATAAAAACTTATTAAAGGACGTGATACATGAACATCACAAGGCATGATCAGTTGGGAAAAGCAGCAGCAGAGGTCATGCCACGTCAGGATTGGGATAACTCACCCAACTGTCCATTTTCTCTGCTTCATTTTCAGACAAAAGTAGGAATGCAGACCGCACAATCCTCCTCACCGAACTTACTTCCTCAATAGCACATCGAACAATGAAGACTCGAGAGCATGATTCATAAGCACTTTCTCGTTCAAGAAGACTTCTGCACCCCAAGCAATCACCATCATCTCCCTCATTGCCGCCACCTGTCATTGATGAGGTGAAGTGAGTGTCAATCGTGGCATGTCAAAATTATGAACAGCACATAGACATTTTTTTTCAGGCGGCCAAAATAACATCCTCCAAAACAGCTTCTGGTTGCTTTCCATTTTCCTATTTCTACTATCTATCAAGTAGAAAAGTTAAAAATTGGCTGAAAATCTACCACAAATTTGCCGCACTTCTACGACCATTTGCCACTTACTTTGACATGTAATCATTTGTCAGGTATTTGCGCCTGTGTGAATTGGACCGTGCGAGGCTCCTCCACCCCTGCGAAAGACACATTTCTATGGGTTCTGCAACAGGTAGCTTAGGAGAATAGCCAGAAATATTTTTTCATTTCCCCCCTTTTTGAAAATGTTTTCCTCGAGGATGCTGAGAAATGCGTAATAGTTGAGTTTATTCCAACTAAGAATTGCGTTTCCTCTTCGCCCCCTTCCAATGGCTTTCGCCATCTCCAGCTATTGTTATATCAAAGGGGAAGAGTCAAAGAGGGTTTCGCGAATCTCAGTTAATAAGTCTTCTGTGTCACCTTTTCAAAATCACCCTGGCAACTACGATTTTTGCTCCAACCTCTTACATGACTGCTGAACCTTTTTTGGAAGGGGGCTTGGATGTTCCACAAAACAGCAGTGTTCTTTCCTGACAAAATACGCTTCATTATGCATGTGTATGTGTGAGGTGTGCATGTGTGCAAGTCCCATTCCTCTTATCCCCTCATTCCCCGTCATGCCTGATCTATCTGGTTAAAAGGTGGTAGGAAAACAAGAGGAAGTGTGTGCGTGTGTCTGTATACGAGTGGGTTGGTTGTTCCATTGGTTGGTTGGATGGTCGACCTCCTTGATTGCAGTCCTGACAGGATAATCAATTTTTGAAAACAGGGTTTGTTTCTTTGCTTGCCTCTACAATAGACCTCCATCTGGTATCCTCTCAGTCATGAGATAAGCATGCTCTTCGATGTTGGGTACTGAAGACGTCCCTAGCGTCTTCCAGACAGTCAAAACACCTGTCCGGACAGAATAGAAGATTAACCATCATGGTTGCATAGATGATTTGGAGCATTTATCCACCATGTCACGTATTTGTGGCGTCAGTTGCTGATACGAAAAATGTAATGTCATGTGACATGCATCAGTGGTGTGGGTTGCCGACGCTTTCTCTTTGCAAAGGTACAGGATCTTTCTCAAATGAGATAGAACTCCCTCCCCCATTCCCTACCTACTGCTGCAGGTAAGCCTCTCGATCCAGACCTTGAAAAGTCAACATATTTGCCAGCGTCACATAGTAAAACCTACTTCCTCCTGTCTGCCCTCAAATGAAGAAGTTTAGCAAGCATGAGGATAGGGCGAGGATGAAGTTTGGCTTTTCTGTCTACTTTTAAAAAGTAATAGTCAAAAGCGAAATCACCAGAGATCCTTTGTCATCGATTCAACACTAAATGACTGGTGAGGCCCCCACTTTGGGTAGCCTAGCCCAGTGGCTAAAAGTCATGAGGAGATAGCCGTATGCACAGACGCTACAATTTTTATCAGCCTTCATGACTGACAGGATGCCGACTGACCCATTGCAGATGAGTGTCACCATTGCCGCATTTTCATTGGCTTGTCAAATTGCTGGAAAATCGGTAGTCCTTAAGCGACACATAGTACAATAAAAAACTAATAAAGCTGAATAAATTTTCAGTTGAGGCATTTTAAAACACGAATTCCATTTGTTTTCCAATTTTTTTCCTTTTTAGCGGTATAGTGAATCAGTCTTACCAAGGGGTGGAGGCCTTTTTTTCACCACACCGGTATTTTGCACGTTCTCTTGTCTTGAGAAGTAATCGCAGGTGTATTTTAACATGAATCGCCCCTTTTCTATTTCCCTTCAACTAGAAAAACAACAAAATCAACAAGAAAAAAAGGAGAGGAGCAATGAATACCCCTATTGCTATTGTGGAGGTGAGTTAATTTCGACAATTTAAAATTTAACATAGTTAGGTTGAGAAGTCAAGAGTGCATTCATTTGGGGCACAGGGGTGTGCGGTTAAAATTGGGTGGTAGAACATCGGGAGCTGGAAGACAGCGGGAGAGAGATAGAGAGGGCAAGATCGAGATTGCAGAGGGGGTAGAGGAGAAGAAGGTGCCTTGGTCTACGCCATCTCTTTATCTCGTCCTTTTTTCTCAGGCACTTTTAATTATTCCAAGGCTTGTGCGGCAGATAATACAATATCGTCCTCCTTCTCTATGTCATTTTTAGACCTCAATCAGACTCTTTCACTAACTCACATTTAACAAGCTGACTAGTGCCTTCGTGGCTACCAGACCACTTTCGCCATCATTTCAAAGCTTTCTTTGAGAAAATTGAAAAAGGGGCTGAAAAGCACCATCTCTTTGAAATGTAACCGGAGCAGAAAAATTTTTACCGCGCTTATGGGCATCCCAATGGGCACAAGTGGGTGACATTAAATGGTGATTAGGTCGTCGTACATGTCCTAGGTCAGTTCACCTACCGCAGTGCTACTACTGTTTTTGCGCTTGCGCGTTTGATAGTAGTGGCACTTTCCGTGTATATCTTGACTTTCAGCAGAGTGATAGTGGAACTTTTAGCTGCAGTCAGCCGGTTATACGTCTGTGTGCGTCAATTCTGGCTGCGGTAGTGATGCTCGATCCACAGTCCCGGTAATTCTTCGTCTCTGTGAGTCTGTCCCTAGATGCTTGGTCAGTGGTAATAGTACACACAGGGAAGGAACACGCACCTGTGGGAACTAATCGTGAGCCCGACAAAAAAATTAGTGCTCATGAGAAACAAGCGTATTTGTCCGCTTTTAGGCCGTCTTAATAGCAAATTTACTCCACGGCGTCCAATTCTGATACTTTCCTCACCCCACCCCAAGGAAAAGGCCACAGTTCAACTGTTGGTTTTGTCATGAAATCTACCGACGGTTAACCACTTCGTTTCGCCTCAGCTAAAGGCCTGCTATATCATGCTTCTGTGCTATGTTGTAAGGCTCTCCCCCGTCTTCGACCCTTTGCCCTCCGCTATTATTTACATTGCATTCTTAGTGCATTATGCAGTCGCCTTCTGCGTAGTTTACCTTTCATCTTCTTCTGCCTCCTTTAATTCACATCAAGGAGACAAAATTGAACTAGAGAGCTTTGCAGAATAAACAAATCTGCTCCAAGCATGCAATAGCCAAACAAGCGACCGATATTTTACGCTACCTGTTTGATAATTGCAGTGAAAAGGAGAGTTATAGGACAAAATTAGATATCTTTTTCCTCTCTTTCCCCCTTTCTCCCTCCGGTTCCCCTCTAGAATGAAAAGGCGATTATTTCACAAAATTGAAGATGAATCGTGGAAAATATTTAACCTACACTTATTCTTTCCACCTCGGAGAGTGATGCAAGCAATCTACTCAAGTCCATATAGTGCCATAAAATTTGATTGGTGCGCCTGTCTATCCTCTCGCAAAGCCTGGCGCCAAAGGCTGTTCACCGAGGAATGGGGCATCATTACATTCCACACGCTTTTGGTAATGAAATGATCCTGTGAGTGCGTGTGTTTGAGAGAGGCGTTGTTAGAGTCAAATCGTGTCATGCCTTCTGTGGCGTTCGGTACTACAAAGGAGGTAGGGGGTGGGGAGTAGGAGCAAGCAACAAATGTGCCAATCTACATCACTACGACTTGATCAAGATAGCAGACAGGTAACAGTTGTGCTTGTACGCGTGTATGTGTATGCGGTAGCATGTGTTGATGCCATGCAGCAACCCTGTGAACGAGTGCGATCATAATCCCCCAAGTCCAGAAACATATCTGCAGTGATGAACTGATGCGTTTACTTCGTCTCTTTTTACTGTCTCAATGTAATGATAAACTATTTTTCCCCTCGGAACGCCTCATAAACGGCTCTCGTTCATCCATGGGAGCTCAAAGCAAACAAAAACACCCGCTCCAATTTTCGCACAAAATCTTGCTCAACCGAACCTATAGCCAGCCTCTATCAGGAAGCTATCAGCGGAAGACTTGTGGAATGAAAATGGGAATCCATCCACTTAGATATTTCATAATTGAACTGCCGATTTCTAGGTAGAAGCGCGTGCGATCAATAATGGTGTATGCTGGATGGACTTCCCCTTTGGTTCTACTTATCGCATCTATCACTGACATTGCCTACTTCGGTAATACTCTTACGTGAACCCTGAATTGGGCTGCAGCATCTTGGGTAGTGAGAAATTCATCACAGGTGATGACAATGGTGCTGTAGCAGCCTTTTCAGTGGAGGCAATCACCTACACTGCAGCTGCACCAAAGCCGCAATCTGGGCCACAGCCACAGCTAAATTCTGTCTTCCGGCTACCGAGTACACCATTTTGACTGCGATAAGACCAGTTTTATCATGCTGCGATAGAGCTCACTTTATTCATGAAGGTATGAGCTCATATCGGTTAGCTCAATGTCAGAAGAATTAACATCCACTAAATATCCACGTCTCAATCTAGAACCACTTCTACTCTGACTGTTTGCAGCAAACCCTTCGACAAGTAAACACCCAAGGTACATTAAGATATTTACTTGCTTTCAAGTGCACCGAGGACTAGGAACAACCGGCAATGATGTGTAAACACGGAAGAATACGGAATAAGGAACATCATGGAGCCGTGCTTAAAGAGCTGACACCAGATACAATGTGTAAGTCAGCAAGTGTCTGCATTAGGGTGCAGACAAAAATAAAGTAAAAAGGGTGGAGAATGAACTCGATCACGAAAATTGGGCCAAGGCGACAACATTCGGTGAAAGAGGAATGTGAAGTCGACATGCAGGACTTCAGTGCGTAGGAAAGACGCGGTAATTGAAACATTGCCTGTGGAGTGAGAGTTAACGGGGCTGGCAATGGGCGCATCGGAGCGCAGCAAAGGCTACTACAGCTCCACAGGTGCGTAAGTCGCTCCTGATATTGCACCTTCGACACGTCCCCACGACTGCATAATTACCGCCATGTCCACTGTGCTGCCACACGCTACGTCACCAGGGAGTGCTTCTCCATTACATTCACCTTACCCTTACCGATGTTGGTAATTTTATTCTAATGAAAGGGACTTGCACTCCTTTCTGGTAGTTCTCTAGCAATAGGGGCGATATTGGTTGCTACAGCTTGCGACAGAGTATATCGTTTGCTGCTACCTCCAAAAGGACCGTAACTGTGCGTCCTACCTTTACTATCGGGTCATTGCATATTTACCTGATCGGTGCCTTTGTCGATATCAAGTAGCTGGTGTACTTGACAAAAGAAGTCATAAATTCTACTTAATTGCAGTGACTACACAGAAAGTGTGCAAAAAGTGAAGGACAAGTATGCTAAAATGCTTGTGTTACTTGTACAAATGCGATTAAGTATATTGAATGACATTCCCTGCTACTGGGCATCTGCTCCCCAATCGCAAGCCTCAAGCCACACCCACTTAACACACTCCAGAGCAAATTGTCTCAACTCATGGACATTGACGCTAGGCAGTCGGTCGTGCCTTAGACACTGCGGCATCTCTTGAGCAAAGCGGCTCTGACCACTGACTCACAGCGATGGCAATGGTAACGATAATGTGGATTTGGCTTAGTCAAACACTGAGGTGGTCCAGCTCAAGTGTTTTGAAACATGCAATGAAGCCACCTATCGATGGACAAATTCGCAGTCAGGAAATAAGAATTAAGATTATGTTGCTTAAGAAAATCCTACTTTTCCAGCTAATCCTTGTGCAAGCAACTTTTCAACCAACAGGCGTGCGTTTCAACCATTGAAATTGCTCGTCTATGCGCGCAAATGTAAAGGACAAAGGAGTCTACTCTGAGAAAAAATCACGCGCCGGTGGTCAAACACACGTATTCAAAGCAGCGGTCGATCTGCATAATTACGAGATGCAGATGCAAATCCACAACTGCCTAAGTCCTTCGTCTAAAACAAGTGCTATAAATCAAGATAGCCATTAAGCCAATGTCGATTCGGAATTTCGCCAATCTGCCAAAGGAGAGGCATCTTGTACAGTCGCCACCGCGCTTCATTAACTGTGCTCAGGTTGGTTCTTGAGAGGCTCTTTGCATAACGTCACGCACCTATACGGTATTTCTTCAGAGCACAACCCGGGCACAGATGCGGCAGGCGTTTTGATTTGAGTGGTATCAGATGTCGCAAGTTCTACAGAGCCTTCAAATGGAAGCAAGTGTTGGATTACTATCGAGAAGTATGCGGCCCCCAGGAGATGTTTATCTCACTGCTGCTCACGACACGCACATAACACTGATGGGTCGAGGTCTTTGAAAAATTGGAGCCGAGTGTGGAGTGTGACAGAAGTGATGGCCACACAACTAGCACAAGCTGGACTGGCAGCCGTGGGTATGGATGAACTCTTTGCCCACTCCAACCTAACTACGTATCCTCCTTTAATCCCACCATGGTGTGTACTACAAGTTGGCTGTCAGAGATTGGATCAGGGGATTGCTATTCTCTATTGACGCGCAGCAATCGACGAGTGTGAATTTGCATCTACTGCAACTATGAACTGCATAGCAGCTCCACCACCTTATCCATCAACAGCCTCCTTAAGCTCCAGGATTAGGACCATCACCTGTGATTTCTGCTACGAGGATGCTCTTTTGCTCTTTCCTTTTCTGCGCATATACGATTGTTTTCCAGGTTGGAATGTGGCCCATTTGTTAAAAAGGTGCTTTAGGCCTTTTGCCTACAGGGAGGGTATGGAGCGACCGAAAAACTGATTTTGTAGTAGCCTTATACACCTAGGATTGAATTGGTCTCCATCTCTCCCTTCTGAGTCTGGTGCTTACTGTTACAGACATTTCCACCTCAAAACAATACCCGGGTCGCAAAGAGTGTATAATGTTGATGGGAAAGGATCACATGACATCACCATAGGTTTAGGGCAGTTCGTGAAGAGCGTTATGTAGAAAAGCGAAGAACTAGAATGAAGGATGTCTGTAGACTCATCTTTAGTAAGCGGTCACCGCTACCAGAGTAAAAATTGCAGAAATACACCACAGGGCTCTCCCAGCCATTGGAAGCAGACAGAGATGCGTTTGAAGCACATTTTAACTGCATTCGATATGCATACATTTCAAGTCATCAAACGTATAACCCTTGCAACGTCAAACTTTAAATTGACAATTTTTGACGAAGAGGACCATTTGTTGGCACGTCTGCCAAGTTTTTCCTACTGCAGTTAAGGTGGTATACGGAGTAGTCAATGTTAGGTAGTAACTGATTGCCCATGCTGAACGAAACGAACTAAAACCTTGACGTACTTCATATCATCGTCATATCGCTCTTAATATTGTTGCACGAGAAATGCTTTATTAATATACGGGTTTCATTTTAGCCGGGGGATATTCAACGCCGGTTAAGCCTTTACCCACTATAATTTGGTTGCAATTATTTTGTCGCCTCACTGTCGCATGCCTAGGGCAAATTTTAATTGAAATCAATAATCACTGTTCGGGTCAGGGTCCCCGCTATTTCATTTTCCGTACATTTCCCAGATCGTGACGTGCTCTCTACTTCAACCTATAAAGACGCAAGTCCTGATCGTGGTAATCGACCCACTTCAAATTAGGCGACAACATAAATTTCAACTGGAACAATCCTGTCCAAACGCTATGAAAGCATGCTGGATTACCGCATCTCCATCCAAAAAAGATAATAAACCTTTCCCACTTTCACGAAACTATCACTGAGGAATGCTGTCCAGGGATGACACCACACTGCAACACGAGACGCCGTGCAACACGTGTCACTGATCGTATCACAGACGTGTCAGCTGATGTGAGGACGTGAACCACACAACCGAGCGCACACGCATTCCAGTGCTTTCCACTAATTCTCGAGCTCTGCGCATTATCGTCATTCCTACCATGCAGTTCATCTTCGAAGCCCCCTGCTGCTTCGGTTCATCCTCGTTACCGGGCTCCTTCTCGTCCTCCACTTCCACCGCCTTCCTCTCCCTCGCCATTGCGCGTCACTCCCAAACTTCCAATCCGCCATTCCAGAGACGTCAGGAGATCCAAACCAGTGGAACAAATGGAAGTGGTAGTAATTAAGGGTAAGTTATGCTCCCACCTCCTCCTCCTTCTCCCGCTTCTATCCTCCCCGCTTTCCCTCCTCATTCATGTCCATTTGGCATTGCAATATTAGCTCAACTTTTAGTTCCGTCATTGCGACATATGTGTGGACAACTAGGAGGAGCCTCTTTATGCATATTTCCTCCAACTACGTGAATTGTTATTCTTTACTAGCCGTTTTATGGCCAGGAAGGTGGGCGGTTTTGTAGGTGGACAAATGCATAAATCCACAAATGGACGGAAGGAGAAGGAAGCAAATGACATGTTTCACAGAACCGTGGTTGACAATGTCCTCTTTTACTGGATTGTATTAGACCTTAGGTTTTAAGGTAAAGTGCCAAATTGAATCGTGTGGAATGAAATCGTTGTGATCCTCGTCTCTTTCCCAATGAAAGAAATTGGATGATAGCTATTTACTAGGATGTGCTTCTCCCATTCAGCGTCGTGCAAAATCAGACCATGCAGTGGCATTGCCAATTGATTTGAACACCAATTCACGATGTGTCATCACTAGACAATTGTGATATCGCTGTGTGGTGTGTTGTATGTTGGCGAAATTGTGAACAGGAGGTTGGATTGAGGTTCCAATCAATGCAGCTGTCGGAAGAAATGTGTTTTGCAACAATCAAACAAGGGAATGCCGTACGACTCCCTGGTAATGTGACAGAAGATGGATTGAGGAGAATCAAAGGACGGGTCCCTTCCATTCTTTTTCAATCTGTCCCACAACAACGATTGCGGTACACCTCCACATATCAGCATGCGTCAGAGACTGCCAAGACTTCATATTCACAAATCGGAGTTTCAGTTGGTGCTGTGCCAGCAGTGCATGTAATGGGACACATAACAGCAACGTCAGGTTACGTGATCGTTGATGAGAACAAGATTCCGAAATCTTATTGAAGGCACAAGCGATATAACTAACCAGTGAAGGAACAAATTGCTCTTTCTCTCCTCCAACAACAAAATAAAATTTGCTGGCGAAGCATATGGTTATCTCGCCATTATTTCTTCGGAACGAGCGGTCTCATTAAATTGAGACTCTTTGTCCTGGTATGCTACGGACGAATTATTTGGACGTGCAAATTTGAAAAAACCAGTTCTGCACTCGATAATGAAGCACTCAACATCACCCAACAGTTGAAGTCCCGCAGAATGCTTCGCCGTCATGCCTCCTCAAAAAATATTTGTAGTGGAGCAACCACGCAGACATGCGAAATGATCCATGGAGGACCCATTTTGGACTGGTAGGAGTTGAGATAAGGGGACAATCCAAGCCAGTTGAAATGGTAAACGGTACCAGTAGTGGTCGCGTCCACAGAGAAATTAGTCCAGTGCCTTACTCTAGGATCGCGACTTACAACCCCTAACACATGCACATCAGTCCTTAACTCATCTTCGCCATTCAACCACTCTCACCATACAGGACTCCAAATATCGGTGACGAGGCACAAGTATTGCGTTATGTTTAATTATAAGGAGTCAAGACGCATACTATCAAGCACATGCATGTACAGAAACATAAAATAAACGCAAAATAAAATTCCATGGGTAAATGGACTCAAGTCAAACCGAGGTGGGGGAATGCCCTCTACTCCCACCGCCTTGTCCATCGTTTCCTAGTTACCACATGTATTCCCACCATCCCAGTCATCGAGCTTCCACGCAAATAAGAAGCCACCTGACCGCAGCACCACTGATCCCTCTAGGTTGCCCTGGTGGATCGGCAGTTTCCTCCTCTCTGTAGCTGGATTCGAGGGAAGGGAATATGTACTGGCTATCGTGCATTATGTCAAGGTAATAGTCTCAAGACCACCTTATCGACAGAACGATTAAGCTCTGAAATGGCTAGCGGTCAGAAATCGGCAGAAGATACATGTGACAAACCCAAATACTTGCCTAGGCCCAACAAAACACTCCCTGCCATCAGCCCACAGACAGCCATTAGAAAAACACGAGCTAGCGAATCCCACAATTGCACAATTGAATATAGGCAAACATTAAAATCCAGAGAAGCAAATGGGGCATGGAGCAATGCAGCATTTCCAGCTTCTCATGGTAACAAGTGACGTCGTCTACCAAAACACATGCACGCAGACGTTATGCGCGCACTCCAGTGGCGCTTCCAATTCCCTACCAGGTAAAACATGCCGACTGCTCTAAGTCGAGGAACTGCGACAAATTTGCGTCCAATGCATCATATAGCAGTAGCCACGCAGCTACCGTCCGCCCCGCTTTGAATACACCAAATACAACTACAAACAATGGCAGGGAGAGGCTGACGATAGCACGCCTCAGCACGATGAGAGCAACACAAACCCGATCACTGAAACTTCGACTTGAGGTGTAAAAGTCAGTAACTGATCAGAGTACCATGTGTCCCATACGCAAGACACATTTCACCGTCATGGATAATAAGGCAACTTAAATAAAGCAGGTTTTAACATGCATTACCTGTAGCAAAACCCGGAAGGAGAAAAAAAATACAAATCTCGCCTAGTCACATATATTGGATCTGTCAGTGCACAAAATACATGACAAATCATTAATCGTATTCCTTTCTAACCTATGCAGATCAGCCAGAATCCATGAGGGGCTAATTATCTCACCACAAACCGCTTCGGTCAATAACTATGACGTGTCAAGTGATGAAATAAAGCGACATTCGTGCCTAGTGCTCTTCGGCAATGCCTCCATTAACATCAGATAATGCTCTAGGGAAAATGAAGTCCACTCTTGCACATCATGGGATCCGCATCATCTTTAGCACTAGGCCAAACAAAATCTCCAGTTGATTTCTCCATTTTCTTAACACATAAAACCATTGATCAAAATCCTTCGTTATTAAAAGAATAGGGGACGCATAGCACCTCGAGGGGAGCTTATGCTAACCGCCTGGAGAAGCGTTTAGCATAATAAATTAATGGCGACGATATATGTCTTTGAACTCTACCTACGAGCACATAGTAATCATTTTAAAAAATTGTAAGTAGTGGGTGTATTTTTGTCGCATCAAATGCACACATCTACATGCATACAACTGCAAAATATAAAATACACCTGACTCAATTACCAGGCCCATTTTAGCAAAATATTTCACATGATTGTTCACGTTTTAAAAGGTTTGTGCCTATTCCCCTAACAAAATACTCGAGGACAATACACAGTTAATGCTTGATAAAGTCATTGGTATTGGTTATCTTGCCCCTCGTGCACATGGATAGCTAGACTGTGCAGCAGAATGCTATAATGGTTCCACAACGCATTCGCGTCTCTGCATTTCAAGGCCGACTCTACTGAAGTACTGCAAGATGAATGATAGCCGCGCAGATGCACGGATTGCAATCAACCCATGACCATAGCCGTTTTTAAATAATTCCCACATGCACAATGGCTCAGTGATCTGGGTGCCAGCTTCCATTTACCTTTAAGAATCGCATCCAGTACGCATTTCATATATCTACAAATGAGTGTGTTATCGTTTTATCCATGTAGATACCATTGTCTTGCATTTTCGGTACCTTTTAACGCCTTTAAGCGTGTTTTTATTGTATTCAAATGCCCGGCATCTATTATGCAGTGTAATTGTGGCAGATGAAATTACCACGATCAGGACTTACGCCTTATGGAGAGAAGTAGAGAGCACATTACTATCCGGGATACTCCACGAAGAACCAAATGATATACCCATTGACCGAAAACGCGCTCATTGATTTCACTTTGAAGGTGCTCTAAGCAGGTAACGGGGAGGCGTCAAAGTAATTGCCACTTAAATGTAGTTGCCAGGCGATTAATCTCCCCTGAATACCCTAAACTGAAATGAGATCAGCATTTTTTGCATCTCAGGTATTGCATCATTTTGAGGTAAAAATGTCTGTAAATGTAACCACGAAATATGGATAAACTATTGCACAAGGAAGAGGTCTCTTCGAAGGTACCAGTTGGAGTCATGCGTGCTCTAGACCACTGAATTTTAATGGCGGCATTAGAATCTGGACGGGAGTAGTTGAGTGCTCAATTGAGAGAGTTACCAAATCCAATGTGACCACCGCTGAAGTCGTAGTAGCAACACACCTGGCATCATTCATGTCAACGTGGATGCGTCTCTCAAAATCCTGCCGCATTGCCGACAGGAAAAATCCTGTCAGATTCACCTGACATGAAGAATCGAAGAGCAGTTAAGAGCAATTCTAACTTGCGGTTTCGGAGCAACGCATTAAGTTCGAACCACTTGCAATGAGTTCCTTTTATTCCACTAATTGTGTTTCATTGAAACAAATATTGGGGTTTTATAGGCGAACGGACTGTTTTATAAAAATTTATTTGAAAACGAGACTATGGTACACATGGCTTTTAAAATTGTCTGTTTTGCTTCATAAGCAGCATTTCAGTCAAATTGAATCTCATCCCGCTATTCTAACATTTCCAGCATGGTTTCACTATAGGTGTTGATACCCTCTTTTGCCTACACTTTCACCCCCACCTGTGCATACACTCTTCTTAATAGCAATTGATCTTATATGATTGTGAGTCGCTGTGCTCACAGAACATTCATCATTTGTACACCTTCAACTCACGACGAATTGCACGACAATCGTGCATGCAAGATGAGGCATTTTATGCGACGGCTGAATGTTCGCGGGATTGAGTATCGCGACTGTGGACTGGGAACGCATGCACAACAGCACGGCTCGACATTAGCGCACAGACATGCCGTTGTCTTTGATGCACATACACCATTCCACTCTCTTACTTCTGAGTGACTAAGCGCCTGAGTAAGTAAAGAGAATGTCTGCGGGTTGGTGTTTAACGCCTTTGTTTCCGAGAAGCCGCTGCATGCATGCACTCACTACCACTTTTGCCTTTCATCCCGAACGTGTACGTCTGGGTCGGCAGGTGACATGTACAGGCTGAAATACCAGTCAGTTAACATTGCGTGACAAGCTCTGTCCGCCATTTATTGCAATCAAATGGACCTCTGCAGTTTTTTAACCTCGCAGTGTGGTTGAGTCGGAACCGCGTTAGATTTGGATGCTGTGGTATGAGGTGGACCCAACAACCGCTACTACAGGTACCGTCTCGTCTCTGGTCTTAGCTCAGGTCACCACTTGGCTTGTTCGTCAGTAGCCAGCCAAATGATAGCAATAGTGGCCTCTGTGATAAGCAATCCTTTGCCACTTCACTGGGCTTTAGTCATCCTCGAATTTCATACAGCCGCGATATTTCTCTTGGTTGGCAGCCAAACTGAAGATTGTACAAGTTCCAGGATGAAAATAACAACCTGTTCTAAGAAAAACGAACTTAAATTAGGAATAAAATCTGTAACATTCATAGGATGTTTAGCTTGTGAAAAGGTATGCCTATGTTTACTTTATATTTCATTACACAAAACTTCAGGCGTTTCAGCATCAATTTTAATTTATGGATGTCTTGTTGATACATCTTAGTGCTGCAAGACCTGTATCCATTCATTTTGCGATAAACTTGTTTCAACGTATATTTTGGTTTTAGCTTGGCGTTAATGTTTTCTATGGGGCCATTCAGATCGCCGCCGATGTGTTAGCAAAACGCTCTTCAATAGCGCAAAATGAGACCTCTACAGTTTTGGAACTTGAAGATATATTAAGAGGCGTATTATGCGTCCTCACACCTCCGATACTTTCAATAGGTAAAAAACCAATAGACTGAACTGAATCAGTTTTTGAAGACGGATAAGATCTGTTCACCTTTCAAACCACCTGCCCCCATTTCCCTCTGCCCATTTGGTTTCCCATCGCTCCATTGCTAATTCTTCACCTACCTACATACTTGCAGTCGCATCAGCTACTGTGCCTGTCAGATTTCAAACATCAAGGAAGAGGTGATGGCAAGATGAAGAAGAAGAGAAGATGTCGACTTCAATGTGCAAAGGTATCCAGAAGGAAACAGACCTAAAGCTCTGCATGCACTGAGTGAGTTTGAAAGGGCCAAAAGCTTCGGAAGTAACGTTGGCACTGTCCTCGAGTCCTGAGGAGAAACCCAACGCGATACGGCCCTTTCTGACAAATCAAAAATCGAAAAACGATGTTTGAGTAAGAAAAACATGAAGGACCCAGTTCAATTATAAGAATCATCCCACTTGCGCCTAAAACAGGGCGCAAATGGAGAAAACCGGTTCAATTTTCTCATTGCATACGAATCGTGAAGAGTAGTGAGGAGCTCAGTGCCTTTAATATCCTCAGTAATTTCCTCCTCTGCCAATACCACCAACGCAGTCTGCTTCGAACATTTTTCAAGGGCCAATATTTACCCTGACGCGTATTTGCTACTTCCGCAAGTTGTAAACATAACTGCGTTCTGACGATTGCGTTGGCTTTAATGGTGGCTGAAAATGAGTTACTTCCCTCATTCTCACGTTAGAGTTATATTATTTGCAAATTTTCCAGCCAGCTATTCACAGCGATAAGCGGGCATAACCGAACTGCAGTGAGCAAGCGGAACATACGGGAAAAAGGACATATGAACCTAAAAAATAAAGCCTTGAACAGTAATGCTGTCATTTTGAAAGCACTACGAGCTGGCTACAATGTCAATGAATACATGTCCAGGGGTAGAAAAGAACAAAAACAATTTGAAAAAGAAAATTGACTACTCACCAAAGGTTGACGCTGACTCAGCCTTGCCTCAAACGGTTACGCGTGCATTCTCGGCAACTAACCGCAGAACACTCTTGGTAAAGGGAGCCCTAACTAGAGATCCAATGGGCATCAGGACACAGGTTATCGGGTGCATTCATTCATTCATTCTCCACAAATTACCTTTCCGTCTATACAGATAAAGAAAGTGTCGCCATTTGCCCGCAAATTGTGCTTGCCTAGGCCTGCCTATCTTTCTTCACGTGCTCTCGTTCACCTCTAACCAAATTGATCATATGCTTCTCTCGAATGAAATAATGTGGTGTAGTTTTCACTGACCATGCTACTGACACGACCACGCTTAATTACAGATGAGTAATTAGGGACGAGGTCACAAATTCTCACCTTCCTTGCAGGATATGTTTGATTGGATAGTTTATTTGGAAGGAAAGGATACGGCAGAAGGGAATAACGACGACCAGCAACCATAAAACATTTGAATTTGGATTGTAAATCGAATCTGATTTTCGGCTACTTTTGATGTGCACATTTGAGTAAATGAAGTGGAATATCACTTCGCTGCTCAGGGAAAATTCAAATTTTGTTTTATTTTTGTGTCAATCCTCTTAGCCACGGAATGCTTCAAGTATTCGTTAGTTGTCTCATACTTATATTTGCCAAAATTAAGAGCATCATTTCTCCTTTTATAAAGCAAAAGTCTTTTGTTCGGTCCAAAGTCAATCTTAACCAGTGACGTCTTTCTGTCTAATGACCAGATCATTCGCTAAGACAGAGCAGAAGAAAGTAAGGTGCATGATGGAATATTCGAACGAGAGGTGTGCACTAATGCCAGCCAATAAAGGATCTCGATTCTCTCCTTTTAGCTTCATCCGTAAGTTCTACACATTAAAACGCCGCTTTTACGGTAGTATATTTAGCAGATGATAAAATAACAGTCTTCTTGCAGCATATGGTGCATTCCAGAGCTGGGCAAGCTTTGGCGCGAATGCGGTTTAAGCAGTGACTACTTTGCAAATGTCATGGCAAAATATAGAAGCAGCATGAATTACTTCCTCGGTGAACTTGTGCAGCACTCGCCATGAAGTAGGTAAAACCCACCACGGAGGTGAACGTCTTTTTATATTGGATGTCATGGAGAGAATTCTTGCCAATACCGCATCCGCTGAGGTGGAATGCAATTTGGCCGTGTGATCTGTTGAAGTGCGTTTAACAGGAGGTTGTGCATACTCTTGCTGCTTTGATTCCGAATTTTAAGTGTTTCGCAATCATTTAAATATGGCATTTGAATGACTGCCCTTTGCTCTCGAAGAGGGCTTCGGTGAGGCACTTTACCCACTGTCATTTGTTAGACATGAAAACTGGGGTATTTCATTTGGTCTGGGCGTTGTGTTAGGCGAATTAACGGCTTGCTACCTGCCTTTGAATCACGGTCATGTGCCAGAGTCGATATAAGCTTACCCTATCAGCTACGGTGGCTTAATCAGAAGAACGAGTTCAACGTTCTGAGGTGAGAGGGAGAGGCCAGGAGGGCAGAAAACATTGCCTAACCCAAGATGAACAGGTGCCACGGGACAATGTTCTTGTCAAGTACGGTCCTGGCATTCAGTCGCTCATTCCACATACGGTGTCTACAAATGTAACTCAATTCCATGCTTAGACAGAAGATGCTAACGTTATTTAGATCAGGTCCCGTCCAGCCGGAGTAACCCACGAAATATACAATGGATTTCGAAGAAAGGTTTTCAAATATCTATCCGTCACCATTCCTTATAGGCCTGGTTGAACAAAATTCCCATTTTCATTCCGTTGAATATCTCCTGCTAAGCATTGTTGAGGCTGGTCAGACAAACGTCTAGAAAAGGCAGACTTTACCTACAATTTAGAGGCCTTCTCAAAGGATGTCTGCATCACTTCGCTGGAGGAGGTGCATACTTGCCGGTCAACGCTAGCACTATCTTCAGCACCGCAATGACTCCTCAATTCATTCATAATTATATCAGTTCATGAATGAGCAGACAAATAAAATAAGTTAATCAAATGTGTAAATATGCGGATTAAGATCTTTAGAAAATGCTGTGATTTAATCGCTTATAAACAAACGCACACAATTAATGCCAAACATCTTCCAATTAAAGAAAGTTTTCCTCTTATTTTAAATTACGGGATGAAATGTTCAAATTTACGTGATTTTCACAATCACAGTTGTTCAAAATTTATCAATATTAAACATTAATTCTTTTGACTTTTACAATGCATCATTTTGATATTTTCCTCCTGGGTATTTGCTCTGATGATTTACTTCTGTGCGTTTATGACTCCATCGCGAATTCAGCACTTTTCCTCTTCGCAGTCGCACCTCACAATGCTGCATTCAGAGTTAGCTGCCTTCGTCTTCAATGCTCTATCCACAAATCGTTTTCCATTTCCGGGTGGTGATGACGTTCTTTGTCACCGAACATTTTCCATCATCCCTTTCGTTCCAATATTCTTCCCATGTTCCACGATTGCACTTGTCCGATCACGTCTCACAACTCTCTCCTCGTAAATGACTCAGAACCAGTTAATGACTTTCCTCTTATAGCACTTTGCGCACATTTTTCCAGTTATCGCATAGCATACGCCGAGGAACATGTCACACTTTTCTAATTCCGATGGTCAACTCTCGACCATGGAAATTGATTTTCCAAAGTTGCATATAGTGTAAAGCAAATTTGTAAATGATTGACTCCATTATCATTCAACTTTGGGGAAATGCCTGCAAATCTTGTGTTTTCCATGCTCACTTAGCTTAGGTATAAACGAGCTGACCAGCCCTTTTGGTACAAGAATGTTCTATCATCTTCATCGCTAGCCTTCCATAAATGCTGAATATGGAGGCCGAGCACAACGATGCACTCTGCGTGTACAAAATAATTAAACATTTTACCAGCTTAAAGCTGGTCTAAGTCGGGACCCAACTTTGTAAAATGCTTTCAGCTATCCTTAGGCCCAATTATGGAGATTCTCATCATTAAATTTGCTTTCCAATTTACCAGCCGCCTTTTCTACAAGAGAAGCGATGTGCTGCTTCGTACTTGATTAGTCCAAAAAAGATAAGAATGCGTTTTGCTGTTTGCATGCATCTTGTCTGGAAGCAAGCGCACTAATTGGCTTTTAGGTCATAATAAGAATTCTTTTTTCCAAGCAAACATTATTAGCCCTTCCTATGTTCACAAGTGTAAATTTAGGGGTCTAAATACTTCCTGACCACGTGAAGGTATACGCAACTTTGGGCACTCTACGCAGGCAGAAGGAAACCACTAAGCACCGCAAATGTGCTCCAGAGTTCATAAGAGTTGCTACACGAGTGCACTTATTTTATGCCAAAAACAAGCCACTTGACTTCCCGAGTTCTAGGTCAATTATTCTAGAAGTCTCTGAATTTGATTAGGTTCTCAAAGATTACTAACATTATAAACATGGAATTAAAAGATGAGTGAGAGGGAATGGACGTATGAATGAACACCAGAATGGATGAATGCAGGTATTTGATGCCCACAATAATGCGGATGGGCAGATGGGTAAGTAAATAGACGATTGGATGGCGCATTAGCAATTAGGTGCATTGAGAAAGGTGGATGATCGGAAGACAGGTATTCGTGCAGTTTGGTTCCATTTATGTTCATCACTGAATGACCTGGAAATATTTTTCATTTACTTGATAGTGCTCATTTCCATGAGGAGCTGGAAATGTAAATTACCATCGAATGGATATGTGTGTTGTTAGTGACGAATCTTTACGTTGCATTTCTGTCTTCTCCTTGCTTGCCAGCTTGTGTGTCTTCCTTCTTTGCTTACATAAAGTGCATCCCGATACGCGTAGAGAGTAAAATATTATGTCTAGGCACAAGCCGATTTCAAGACGCATCTAAATTAGTTAGAATGGAGATGCACATGCAGACTGCAATCAACCCATGACCATAATCAAGTTTTTGAAAAACTCCACATTCACGATGGCCCAGTGACCTGAATGCCAGCTTCCACTTCCTCTGCGAATCGCAGTCACTACGCATTCTATTTCTCTATAAAGGGAGCGTTATCATTTCGTTTATGACAACACCGTTGTCTTACATTTGTTATGCCTATTCACGCCTTAAAGTCTGCTTTCTGTTGTACTAAAATGCTCGGTGTTCACCATACCCTATCGCAGAGAGCGGCGTAAAATAGCCATGCAGAGGACTTGCAATGAACCCGCAGGTTCGCTAATAGAAGACCATCGATTAGGAAACAGCAAATGCGAAATATATTTGCAATGTTGGCGGCCATTACAGGCAAATTAATTGAAATGTGCCGAACAAGCTGCATCCGTGATGGCTGGTTTGCATTCACCGGCGTAGGGCACAGTTGCGTGCACTTCCGATGTCTCATTCCAGTCGACGCGTGTCCACCGTTCATCGCGCATTAACTGGAGATAATCAGCCTCATGGTAAACCGGCGTGTAGTGCTGCCCAGTCGGTGTCTCCTCCTTCACGGCCCGGCTCTCCATTTCTTCTCTTCAGGATAAATTTCACTCACCTGTGGAGGGCAAATCAATCAATGCAAACTGTTTGAGCGAACGTTGATGGCACATGGCGATTGGACTGTTTTATGTTAGAAACCGACTATATTGCTCTTAAAGGGTGTAAACAAATGTGTACGGACGCGTTGCCTTCCTGACAATACGCTCGACAGTCACATACAGCGGGGTCTCGAAACAATCCCGCAGACAAAGTGCAGCAGGCAAAGCTGCGTGAACTTAAATGAAAATAGTAAGGATTACAGGATAGAACATTTAAGATTTGGCGGTGACAAATTGAATGCTACTCACTTCGCGCACCTCTGACTCCTGAGGTACAAAGCTTTGTTCTGACATATATATAGGCACCTTAATTGTACACTACGGGTAGCTATTATTAGACGCATATAGACAACTTTCAAACTTACCATATTTAGTCAAAATCATGCAATACATCAACTTCCACGCAACTGACTATTTGAAGGAGCGTTAGCAGTAAACAGCAAAACCGCGAACAAATAGCAACCATCGCGTGATTCACCACCTTTCTAACCTGTGGCCACTTTGGACCGGTAACAAGTGAATATTACAATTGTGCACAAATTGTGGCCAAATTTCCATTTTTAATCTTTCCACAAACTCTATGACATAAATCTCCTTAGATGTAAATTTGTAAATGAAGCTTAATCAATTGGTGTCATAAAAGTGGGATTATAATGAAACTTTGTGGGAAAACAAGGTTCAGCCTGACTGTAAGAATGGATAGGTAGACCTTGCAGCATGGTAGACTGATGGATGAAACCACACCCCATTATGTTTCTGGTGCAAAGTTGACCATGCCGAGTTACTGCATGGTGAACGACAAGAATAACTAAACGCTGCGTTGGCGCACAGTTACAACCTGCTTATGTGCACAGTGGAGTGCACATTATCGCCCATGCTATTCTCTCTTTTGCACCTCTCATTTCGCCAGTCACTCAATCATTATTTCGTTCGTAGATATGGCATACCAGAAGCGGAAGCATAATGGTATGAGCTGGCAAAAGCGCAAGTAGAAGTGAAAGTAGTCTGCACTTTCCCGCCACTCAATAAGCATCCTTGCAGTAGCAGACCAAGGTTCTCAACGAATTTGCAATTCCTGCATGACTTAGGAGAAGGGATTTCGTTCTAATCTTCCTCCAATTGACCTCACCTTTGGCGATTGCGGTAGGGAAGCTGGGTCCTCCGTGGAGCACATGAGGCACTGCGACGTCTTTTCGGCGGATTTGTCGTTAACCCATCAATTGAGGATTGGAGAGCTAGCTATGTAGATGAAACAGTAAAGAGTGAGAAACTAGGCGCAAGCAATGGCAGTAAATTATTCATGTTAATGATTGAGGTAAATGGAACGCGTTCATCGCATGTGAGAAGGCTGCATTCACTCATATGGGCATTTTGGTAGTTGAGCTACGTAGGCAGAGGAGGCAGGTTGCTAGAGTAAAAGGCCGATGATGGAAGCCGCGTGGAGCATGAACGGAACCGGGGTAGTCAATCTGTCCCTTTGTCTAAATTGCCAGAGATGTAACTGGGATAGGCGCACGAATTATAACGAGTTCGTGCGAAATCAGCGCTGTTCTTCACCACAGCAGCAGAAGGTAAAAGGGGCGTAGCGAGTGTGTAAATCTTGCTAAAGGCATTCACATCCGCTTGCCACTAACACTTACTATGGAAGCAAGTAGTAAACAGTTAAAGCTGTAGATGATTTACAAGCGGAAGCTGCCCTCGGATACCTGTGGATTGCAAAAATCCTTCTTTTAAGACCATTTCTACTTAAATTGCTTATCACCTAGCTGATTTGAGCAAAAACAATTTTGTGTTAAGGTGGCAATTGGTGAAAGAAGAATGTCGCCCTCACCTAGGTCAGCAAATTCGCAGATTTTCGAGCCAGAAGAACCCTCGTAAGTGCTTGCAGCTTAAATAAGACCGTTGCAATAAGGCAGCCAAACTAAGATTTAATCGACAGCCGGCACATTGTCCTGCCAAATGGGCCTGCAATTTAGCAGCTACATTGAAGACATAATCAAGATCGTGATTGACAGCCAGACGACACTCATTGCCTATAATTAATTAAAGCGTTTTTCCTAAAACAGCATCCATTTTGTGAGCCTCAAAATCTTCCCTTACTTTCCATTTATTCACATGCTTGAAGCGCGAATACCTCAACGCAAAACTGCCGTCTGCAAATGGTTTCCAAAATTTCTGTTTTTAGCCTTTCCCAAAAGTTTAGAGCATTGTTTCGTGAGAGATCTCGCCCTTCCCTACCTCTACTGCAGTCCTTACGCCTTTGGCTCTACTGCCAACGCTGTCACAACCCCCGTTGATTTACCGATCTGCAGCATATGATATTCATCGTTTCAAGAGGCACAATTTAACGAGGAGAATCATTGGACAAATGCAGATAGCTGGTAAGTAATTGGAGAAGTGAGTCTTAAGATAATCACTTCCGATGATTAATACCACTAGACATGTTGTGGGGAAAGTAAATCACTCCATCTCATCATACCACAGTTAATGACACGACTCCTGAGAAATAACATTCTAAATTTCACTGCGAGTCTAATGATGCGTGAATTACAAGCTGCGAGGAATCAAATGAACGGTGTGAGAAATCGAGTCGTGTAAAGTTGATTAGAGAGCATGCTCACACATGCGGTCCTGGTTACCTACACGATGTCATGATTTAGCGCATTACATCTCAAAGTTATCTTTGAGTGCATGTATCTAAGCTTCCCAGGCCATTGTACACTGGATTAGGTTTCAAGGGCTAAGGCTAGGACCGATCCGCTTGCAAAGGGTAGAAGCTATTTGGATTGCAGGCGTTATTGAGGCAGGTATGCAGCGGCACAATATTTACTACTAAAGGTGCACGGTGATTGCAATAAGGAAATGTGAAAGCAGAAGAAAGGCTGTAATGGAAGGAAGTCAAGATGAGACTGAATAATGGAATGCACGCTGGGCTTTTATGCGGGGGCAGATTTGATGGTCTGAAGTCTACTTTTAATCGCTGTTTTGTACTTGACTGACGATAATGCTTTAGCTGGTATTGTCAGGAACCACTTCGCATAAATATATGCATCTTCGAAAACCGGTGCTGACAATTCCAGTTTGACCTCAGGATGCACGGCCTTGTTCACGCGTACCGAAACATCCAACTTTATTCTCCAACGTTTCACTTTCTCCGCGATCTAAAATGTGCAAATTATGGGACTTCGATATCCAATGTCAGGCCAAAAAGCAAACTGACTTAGATTGTCTGGAATGCTAAACCCACATTGCTCTCGAAGAGTAGAAGTAAGTGCGGGAGGTGTACTAGCACGATTGCAAGTTCTGCATCGGGAGAAACGCGCAAATTATTTTGGTTTTGACTCGTCCACAATTTTCGCTTTTGCATGAGAGATTTATGAAATTATTGTGCACTATTTTCAGCTGGAGTCTTTTGACGAGGGAAAAAGGAAGGTTAAGACAATTTGGCACAGTATGTTGTGCATGAAATACTGCAGAGGGAGGAGTTATGACCAACTGGGATGCATTGATGCAAATGCTGAGGGCATAAATTGCCTCTCCATTGCTCAATGATTCGATAAATTTGCCAAACAATCAGTTGATGCTGTCACAGGTAATATCCCCCCCAGTTGACATGCACCTGCAGTGGTAATGAAGGCGCATATATTTTCACGGCTGTGATTAAAGGCAGGATGCCTCCTAGCAATTTGGTATTTTGGAAAAAGGAATCATTGTATTTTTGCAAGACATTCGGTGACCTCAGGGGGATGCAAAACGTGGACGAGCAGTAGTTTGACACAATGATGGCAGCGTTGATTCTGGAACCCACGCCAGATGTTTAACTTGCCTCAGGGCTTATGAAGGAGCCTCCGCATTTCATTGGTTTTGGTGAACGAACAGGCTGCTTACTCCTGCTTTTTGAGTAATTCGTTGGCTATAAAGGGTGATGCTGATGCAAAATGCGTACTCCTGACTAGCTTGAGGAAAAAGATGGCAAAATCATTATGATGCTCCTTGTCTATAGTCGGGCAAGCTCCCTGTGGATTTCTCTGATTGCCTGCGCGTTCACTAAATCAAACAATTTTGCTCCCATGGGAATGGTTTAATTAGCTCTATTTCATGATACAACACTAAAATGATGGCAACTAGGTAGTGATGTGCACAGCCACTACAAAATAAAATTATTGTACGTAGGATTTTGAATGCGGGAATATTCTATCCATATGGTGAATAGTATGAGTAGTGGAGATTTCGTTATTTTGGTCGCTTCAGGCACATTGACGTTAATCTGTAAACGTAAGCGTCACCTATCCAATTTGTCCATGGTTATGCAAGCTGTCTTCTGAGCTTTGGCCTTTCCTGCCAAATTTTAGCTCTTTGGCTAGGAGGTTACCCTTTTTAAAACCGAAGCAAAGTGAGCGTGCCAGCGTTGGCAAGAGTGTCATCTAGTGCATATGGAAATTGCCGAAATACAAGTGTTCTTTTGTGACATCGTGCATCATGAGATGGTCGAGAGCATAGAAGCACGTGGAGCAGGACTGTCACGCGGAGAGTATAGAGCCGACGAGAAGGGTATAAAAGGCGACACATCTGAGCAGGCAAGTGAGTATCAGAGGAAGCAAGGCGATAATCAGAGAAATGGGATTTGGTGGCTGGCCGTGTTCATATCCGTGGAAGTGGGCACCGTGGACTGGTGTCATACAGGGCTCGCAGTGTGGTGAGAAGAGTGCGTGGTCATCATGGGTGGTGCCACAATGTGAGTCGCCATGCGCATGGTCATCATGGGCGGCGCCGCAATGTGGCAAGCCGTGGGGATGGTCGTATCCGTGGTGGTAGAGCAGCCAACTGACACTGAACAAGCTCTCCTTAACTTCCTTCTTGCTATATAACACTAGTGCTGATTGTGTGTAGCCATTTCTAAATAAACGATTGTGCAGCTGATCCAGCTGTGTTTTTCACATTGCTAAGCAGCAATCATGTACAAGGAGGTGCTGAAGGGAGTATGAACCCAATGCTCCAAGCAAATGCATTAGTCAATTTGGCTACCAGTCTGTAAGCCAGTCAAGTAGGCAATCTATCGGTCAGTGAATCAGTCACTCAACCGAGACACCGGTACAATTGGGAGTAGAAGGGAGAAAAGAGAAAGCGCAGACGCACTTATGTCGAATTGACTCAGGGGAATGGAAGAAGAGAATACGGAGCGGGATAATGCGAGTCCATTAACGTAAATAAATTATTGAGAAACAAATGCAGCATGGAGGAAAAAACGAAAACCAACGTATTAAAGGAGGTGGGATAGTGGGGACTGCGGGTTAGCAGCGAAGAGAGAAACATGCAATGACTGAGATTTAGGCTGAGGAGATAAGGTAATCACTAATACCCGTCTGCCCATCATCCACCCACTTTGTACGATCTCATTGCTCCGACCCATGTGTGCACTTTTCAATCGTCTATTCACATACCCATCTATCCGTCTGCAGGACCATGTTGTAGGCACCAAATTACTGCATTCATTTATTCTTTCATCCGAATTTGTAGTCCATCGTGCGCACGAGCACACATTCACACCTTCTGGAAGTTCAATTCGACTTGGATCTTTGATTTTTGCCTCGGAGATTTTAAACTTCTTTGGATTCACCCCTTAAATAAAGCTAGCCTCCAAGGCACTTGGGGTGCTGTTATGAAGTTGGCAGATTTTCATCCACTCCGGAAATATCTCATTTTCTACCTCCAAACCCTTAAAGCAGAAGCAAACTTTTTCACTCCCTTCTTTCTGCTCTTAGGTTCTATCACCTTGGAGTAAAAGGCACCCAAAATACATATTACCTTTGCCCACATTTTTGTTTGTGGTGATAACTTTTAATTTGGCACTCAAAATTGGCTCCCCAGAATGTAGCGAAATACAGCCTCTGCTCTGTCGTCATTAATGCAAATCCGAAGGTGGAAGAATTCAAGCACTTCTTTGTCTCTCCTTCCTAGTCATCATCCTGCTTTTTCCCTCCTCTTTTCGTAGTTGAGAAATTTGCTTCCCTCTTTTTTCCACCTCTTCGTCGTCATCGTCTTCAAACTCAACTCCTTTCTGCATGACCTTCAATAGGAAACTTCTTCCCCTTTTACTCCTCCTCTCCCATCTGGCAAAAAAGGCTAATTTTTCGATAGCAAATTTCGTTCATAATTATACGTTCTCCCTACCCTCTCTTTATCTACGGCCTGTCTAATCCACCTATAGAGGCGGTCCTTTCCCTTCACCATTATCCGTTTCTATGCACTTCCACATCCCCGCACTTTTTCTTGGGGGATGGAGGTGACGGGAAGGGAAATGCAGAAAACAGACACATGGTTGATTTGGAAATCTCCGACATTTCTGGCCTTTTCCATATCTAGTAACATTATTTCCGTTTTCCTCTTTAAAAATAAGCTTATTGAAGGAATTTTTAGGGCTTTTGAACTCCCCATGTACCACAGGCCACAAAAGTATTTTTTGTCCACTGCAAGTCTCGCGGTCAAGGCATTTCTTTTCTCAAAGGAGAGGTAATAGTATTTTTCTCTCTTTTCTTTCTTTTGTCTCAGGTCTTTGATAAGGTAGTCTCCTTCTTGAAAAGGAAAAATACGTGCAGTTACTTTCATTTCATAGCATTCATATTCCTTCATGGTGGACGAGAGGCGTATTTCCCCCCTCTCGATTTTTAGTGACGAATTTGGGGCTAACCTCGTGACTCACTGGCTGACTCCCTCTGTTTAGGTATGGAGTATTAGTTCTCCGAATAACCTCAAATAAATGGCCTTAGAGCTGATTTATCAATCTACTGCCTTTTGATGTGTCCAAGCCTGAAAAATTGTCCATCCCTGGCAAGATGTCACCCTGTGTTGACTGATTTATTTCATCCAGACTCCATCATTTCTTATTTCCGTGCTTCTCAAGCAACGTTCTTTCCTTCGCCTCACACATCTCCCCTCCCCACCTTTTGGGCATCTTAATAGCTGCTGGATAAGGCGACTACACAAAATTCGCCCCTTCAAAATTTTCCAATTTCATAGAACTTCAAGCAATGTTTACTTATTTATCGTATTACTTCCTCATGATATTTTTCTGTGTTGTAAGGTTTTTTAATTTCCACTTTCCTCTCCCCCGCCCAGCTTCATTCTTCCCTTCGCTGCGGGTTTCTCAAGCCTTTACCACCCCTCAGCTCTTTGCCTCTTCTGTATTATTTTCCTAAATTTTAACCTGGTGCCCTCCCACCTACGAGTACTCTGTTAAAATAAATTTTATCTTTTGCTTTTTTTCATTGGAATCTTAATTTCTTCTTTCTCATTCCTCCCTGCCTTTTTGTGAGGAGGGGGAGGGAAAATTACGTAAAAAAATGGTCTATACCTCGTTTTTCTTGTGTGTATGCATCGAAATCACTAAGCATTTCAGTTAGACAAAAAAGAGGGACGAATGTAATGTAATGAACGAAATTATTTATGACGCGAAGGAGGAAGATTCATTGTAACCATTTGCTTCTTGCAAAGTAATTGTACAGATGGCTAGATGGCCAGATGGTCTATGCATAGCTAGATGGATAGAGCTGAAGAGAGATGGGTGGAGGAAAGAAAAAGGGATCGGTGATTAGCCTAACTCTAGAGCCTAAATCTCACTATCCACACATTTATTACACAATTGGTGTAAAAGGCGATTTATCAGCAGCAGAGAATTCATTGTCGGTGTGCCCTTTCCACCATGGCATTCGAGCCGCGATTTCAGTGGCATTTTATTGAGCAATGTAGTAGAAGGTAGTAGAGCAAAGCCGAGTGAGGTGGAGTGCCTTAGCATCAAGGATCTTACTTGCTGATATTCATTCCCTTGTTGCCCTGTTTGGAGCCTTCATAAAACACAGACCAATCCGTTTACACTCTCGCAAATGACATGGCGCTATGTAAAAGTGTAGTTTGCAGCCACCCTGTGCCTTAAGGAACGTCACCTGAATGATACATAAACGCTTGGAGACATCTGCTGATCCTTATTCCTCTCAGCTATGGCAGAATTTACATTGTCACTTCATAAATGCTTCGAACTAGCGTTTATTTGAAAACAAGCAAATGCACCAAAAGTTATGAATGATTTTTTTAAAACTATGTTCTATTTTTTGTCCGACTTTACTTTATTCATAATAAAGTTATCAGTCAACAGGAAATAACTCCGCTAATGTAGACTTCTCCACAATATACGGGCGACAGCGCCATTCAGCATGCAACGGAGTGCATATTTAGTGGTAAGACTATGTAGAACAGCCACCTGCAACTAATTAATTAGCGAGACTTTATCAGTTTGTTTTAATTTTTTTGCCTTGATCTACATATACCTTTTCAAATACCGCGCATTCAAAATATACCGAACTGCGTTTACTAATTTTAATCACGCCTTTTTTATGCACTGTTAGTTCATAAATAAAGGCGTCACACAAATCCAAATAAGGGAGAACGTCACTGCTTTTCCAAGCGAAATGACGGTTCACTTAGCGCGTTTGTGTGTATGCCTAATAACGCGCATTAGAACATCTACCCTCAACAATTTAAAAGGCGATGTACTCCAAGCTTCAAGTGGGAGGTGCTTTTAATGTGCAACCGATCTGGAGTGCGAAAGTTTATGCTAAAAATAAGTTTTCTAAATTGGGTCTGTGCTATTAATTCCTCCCCATTCTAATGGATTTCTGCCATTACTTAAAAGCATGTCTGCTTTTGAGTGCAAAAAATTTGCTGCTGATGTACAACCGAGTCTGTCATGCTTGAACATTGTACTGTGATGTGTAACTGCTTCCATGTGTCTTTATATTCTTACCTTTGCCTTACCGCGTGATATCCACCACTGGTCAATCAAAAGCCAACCATCTGCTCAAGTCGATTCGTCGGGGCATTATTGTGGAACACTGTGACGCAGAATTAGTGGCATTTAGCTTCACTTTGCATAGGAAGTAAACCTAAAATGCAGTCACTGGACTTAAATGCCATTTCTTAATATTAGAGCCTCAAGATGCGCAAGCAGCACAAAACACAGCAGAAAATGGCCCACGCTGAAGGGGCACTTGGACGCGCTCTATAAGTTCCTATCAGTTCCAACAGATGCAGAGCACGAGAACCTTTTCTGCTACCCACTAGATTTGACAACTGTACTTGTCATTACATTGACGCAATTAACTACAGTTCTTGTCGTTTCACAGATCCAGGGAATTATTGACACCAGCATAGAGACACGTGAGTATTCACTCGTAAAACAGTCTTGAGCAAGGTGGAATTCCCTACCAATAATTGCAAAGACAGCACTGAATAATTGTGGCAAGTCTGTTATTGGTGGTATTCACTATGTTAACATTGAGAGATAATATCTTGTTTACGTTCATTGCAATCGCTTAGAAGTGAATCATAGGTCGTTCCAGAGGAGGTAAGGTTGTTAGATCTGACCTATGCCATGTGCCAAGTACTCATTGAACACATGGTCGCCGTCTCTCCCCTCAGAGTCCACTAACTGGCCAATGGGTTAGGCAGCACTGGCCTCTGACTCCTTGTAGTTCAACGCCACGTTAAGTGAAGCTGTGCCTACACCTGCGAAAACGATGAAAGCAAAATATTTCAACAAATTTACTAGCACCACTTTTATAAGCCACAATACATCGCGACAATCCTTTAGCTGCTGGAAGAGGTTAATTTTGTGCAATAAAAAATAAAAAATACCAATACAATATACAAATTGGGTAGATTAGTTTGGTATATCGCCATCAAAGTAGAAGTGACTCGATAAATGGATGGATAGATTGATAGATAGATGAGGTTGTACGGGTTAACTATACTCCGCTTGTTCTTTTCGGCGAAGGTAAAAATCAAGGCAACACTAAATTAGTTAATTTTGCTCTATTTAATTTTTTATCATACCTGGACTTAAAACTTCTTTCTCGTCTGCATCACTCTGCGTTTACTCCAATTCATCAGGCATATATTTTTTAGGAAGAGGGCGGGTAGGCAATTCCTCCTCGAGGTTATTTGAGTGCTCAAGTAGTTTTGATGAGTACTCATAATCAACATTGCCTCCATCATTCAATAGGGCCCATGTTTCACCTTTAGAATGGCAAATGTAGCATCCGTCCGGAAAGGTGCCTCTAGGCCTGTCCCCGAATTGAGAGAAACGCCTCCTCCACCCAAGCGCAATCAGATGGCACCTCTCACTCTCTCCACGTTGCTAATCCTGAAGATGATGGTGAAGTGATTGCAACCGTGGTGCTCTCAGAAATAGCCATGAGGCGTAAGTATCACAGGAAATTTACTTTTTAATCCCAGTAATGACTGAATTGGAGGTCACCACGGATTACTTGGAGGGATTGGGGTGCTGCTTCATGAAGCTTGTAGAACGCATGTCTGACGCTATCGTGAAATTGCACAACAGACCAATCGGCCGTAGATGTCGCTCCCAGAGTTGACAATTCTCAACTCTGGGACACAGGATAGTCAACTTGTCCGACATAGGGAGACTTGTCAGTCATCACGGTAGGTGTTAGTTACGTGCCTAGAACTAGCTGGGACTAGTGTAGCGTGCATTCATGGAAGTTACTGGTGGCAGATCATTGGCCTTGTTTATGCGGTTGTGTATGCTGTGGATAGAGTTTGTAGACATTGCCTCCCTCGCTTTCCACCTGAACCTCTCTACAATATCTTTCCATTAACCTCCGCTTTAGGTCTCTTAATTTCAGCTAACTTGAAAGCACTAATTCTTCAACAAGGCAGAGCTGTGAGATAATCGAGAGTAGAGAAGCTTTTTGATGACATTAGGAGCGGGGGNAGTAANTGAATGAGCAGGGACTGGAAGAGCATTAACTTGGCTATTTGCCTTCCTAAGTGTTCTTCTTTTGCTCTTCCATATCAAAAGGGTTACAGTAATGAAGAGAGTGCAATGGATATAACGGAATTGGCATCAACGGATTGTCACGCTCTCCCTCTGCTGCGACAGTTGCAAAATTATACCAGGAAATAAAGTGTTATAAATGAAGGGGATGCTGGACGCAGATGAGGAGAGGAGATGTGGAATAAGTGGGAGTTGGATGGAGTAGTGCGGATGGGGATGAAGCCATGTAGAAGTAGGGTGTAATGGAGACGCGGAAGAACCGTGCTTGTTCACCAACTTATCCACTCTTTTCTTTTTTTTATTCTACTTTACGTCTTTCCCATTCCTTGCGAAGGGTTACATCCAAGGTTCATAGATCCATAACTGACGCTGACTTACGGCACGCTAGGGATTACTAGAAGGAAGAAGGTATATTGCAATTGGCAAGCAGATGTCACGGAAACGAGGGGCTCGCCACAGACGAGCAAGTACCAAAAACCAAGCTTCGGCATCGCTTTGAACTCAGATGGAATAATTCTAGGATATTTTAGCACAACTATCGGTTGCAACATGAGGTCATTTTNATGTATGNTTTGTNCCAAGCNAGCAAAACAAANGGNCGTCAATCAATNCAGGCGATCGGTCGAAANGCCTGCAAAATTTGTCATTTCGTTCGTCGATGAGTCAGTTAGTCAATCAAGAAATTAGTTGGATTGGGACTTGAAACAGCAGCATAAGGAAGAAATAGAAATGGCGCACTGACCCACTGAGGTTCCTGGTTTCTGTTAGCAGTGGGCGAATTCATTTGTTCATCTTAAAACTCTGCCAGATGAGCGCATGTTTAGCGCCACCGATTTAGTACAGCACCTTGACCAGTTTCTCATTCAGCTCCTTTCATCGGCTTACCGCATCCACAAATTTTGCACTAAATGCTCATACCCTGGTAAGTTGTGCCTTGTCTGCGAGTCTGCACGTCTCTTTCCGATGTGTTACAACGAAAACGTCTCTTTACTCACTTGAGCTGAATAATTTCGGGCCAATTGTTTTCCTGTGTCAAAAGTCCCGATCTAGAAAGTGTTGTTTAAAGCGAAGGCGCCGCAGCGCTGCTCAGTGAAGACTGCAGAGTGCGGAGTTTTATGCAGAGGAGCGTCTTACCGGAGGCCATTGTCCCCAGTTTCATATGGGTGTGTTATGAATGTTCGTGGCGCTAGTAACGACACGCCGCTGGTGTCAGATTGCAGCTCCTCTAGTTACGTCTCCAAGAAGATGTGTCGCAATATTTGCTACCCACGTCGGTCAATTGCTCTGCCACCACGGCAACAACAAGGTCACCTTTTGTCATATGCATTCAGCGTACTGTGTGGGTACAACTGAAGTAAAACGCTTTCCGTGCAGATAACTATGCAACCAGTTTTACCATAGGCGGCATGACGTCCAAATACACCGAGTCTGCCACCTTCTCCGCTGACTTTGTTCTCTCGCCTTGCCACGTGTTTGAGCCCACATTCACTGCCGTAGCTCGTCGCCATAATGCCAAATGTAGTGGTGAAGTAACTAAGGGAAATCATGTGGACCACCTTCTTTTAAAAATATTCAATTCAACAGTCGTCTTGACAGACCCCTCTGATATGGTCTGCGCTCTGTAATTGTTGCCATAGCAACACTGTAGGCGAGCCACTACGTGACCTGCTGGTACTAGATCTAGGGCGTGTTTGAAGGCATCTTTGCAATTGAGTGGAACCTCCACTTCGACAGATAAGTCGTTCGGATTACCCTTTTCAGTGTTTAAGACCGCTAGATGTAAAAATTGTTTATCTGAGACAGAAGGAGGATTAATGCCTAGTGTAATGCTCTCTACCTTTTATTCCCACTACAGGCTTCTATGCTTTTCTATGGGTCGTTGGAGAGAAACATCGATTATGCAGCGCACTCTCCCATGTCGACTGAATTCAAGATTGATGGGGAAGGAATCGACGCGGAGTCGGACGAGCTTCCAGAAAAGGACTAACCTAAAGCGAAGTTGTGTCCCCAGTGCGGAGGATTTGTACGTACATGGGGATGGTGTGTTGCAAAGGATAAATCGTTTAATCTCGGTGTCTTTTGACCTCCCAATATTTTATACATTTTGTGCTTTCTTCTCCTTCCCATCCTTATTATTCACAGGACGTCGAATTGTCCTCCAAAATGTACTTGTTTGAATAAATTGCTTGCTTAGTTATCGCCTGCTGCTTGATGTTTGAGATCTGACAGATGCAATAGTTCATGCGACTGCAAGTATGTAGGTGGATGGAAAACTAAATGGGTGGAGGGAGATTGGGATGGATAGGAAGGAAGTTGAAGTTGGTCTATTTGAATCTGTTGGTTGTTCATTACTTATTGAAAGGCATGAAAGTGTGCGGGAACACTCTTTGAGCAACAGAATTGTGGAAGTCTCATTTGACATTGTTGAGCAGCGTGTTTTGCTTGCAAAACAGTGGTGATCTGAGTGGCTCTATAGGAATATTCATTAACAAGAGTGTAAAATTGAAACACTACCGCATTCAGAAAAACTTCTCTCAAAATAAGAAAACCTAGGTCATGCAGTACTAAGATGCCAGAAATTGAGGCCCCGGTGTGCAAAATTGTGTATCAGCAAGACAATTATAAGTTGAAGATTGATAGTGAAACGCTTGAAATTGTGTCCATAATAGAATGGAAAGTAATGACAAGCACACATTTCCGCAAGCTGGCATTCCATGTATGCTACGGATTTTGTTTCCCTTTTAACAGTTTCCCTCACAATATGTTGTTGTAATCACACTGGAATGCTTGCAAAGATCGGTTTGGCAGCCAGCTAAAAGGTTCATCGCGTCCGTATGAAGTTTTCTTGAGGCTGGGACCGACTAAACAGGCAAAGGAATGATAAGTACAGCGCAGGGATAGGGACTAAACAATGATAGTCGTGTAGGCTAACCATACAAAATAAAACATGGTGGTATACACTAATTGTGTGGATTTTAAGGTTAATTGGGAGCGTATTAACCTAATTTGCCTTGATGCTGATTAAGTTCTTCCTTATAGTTGACACCGACCTGCGCGTTTTAGGGAATGAAAGGTTATGAGTACACTGCGTTTAACAAGCAAATATTGCACTGCATCAGTGAGGTTGCTAATGATATTTCTACTTATTGCTGTCATATTAAAGCGAATCCTAAAAACCCACTAATGTGGCATTAGATTTTTGGTTTGCAGTACAAACTTACAAAATTGCAGCCAAACGTAGGTTATTATGTTCCAGTATCGCAATATACGCCTTTCCTGCAACATTGTGGAGGAGATAAGAAAATCCGCGGTGCAATACAGCAAATCAACTTTTTAAGCACTTCGTATTATTTAATACCTTATGTGTCAGCTAGAAGAGTGTAATATGTGGTCTTTCCTACTTCAGCAAGTACTGGATAATTGGCAGCCACCTAGAAAATAACCATGAATGGGAATTTAACAGTAGCCTATAAGATACAGAATACTCTGCACACGTTTTTCTTATAATCAAACAAGATTTTTGCGCTATAATTGCCAATTAGGTTGCATTTAAAAATTTAACTGACATGAAACCACCTCGATGCCAGCTACACATGTGAGGCCTGCTTGTAATCTTGCGAGCTTTTCAAGGTTTGTTTAGATTTAAAAGAAATGGCACCCAAGTGCACATATATTTGATGCTCACCAGGGTGATGTGAGCAGGCGAACCCATTCAGTGGAGATAAAAAGGAACATGCACTAAGCAATTTTAATATATTCCATCATCAGGTACTGAAAAATTGGTTCTCCTATGTAGTTTATTTTTTGAAGAACAAGATTTTTGAGTAAATTTACTAGGTTTAAGGGCTTCATTGAAGTAGGAGTGCATTGGCATACTAGGTTGCTGCAAGTAACGTGA
>LN902107.1:0-11229 GCA_000469725.3 Echinococcus multilocularis | reverse complement strand
AATGACCACTTCATCGTAGATGCCTATTTTCATCGCTCACTCCTATCAAACATGCCTGAAAGCTATTCTCAACGCAAGAAGGAAGTCTTCCTCTAGCAATTTATCCGCACTTTTGGAAGTAGCCGGTAAAAGAAGATAAGCCCGAATCCAATCTATCAGGCTAATCCGATGAGAAACGAGGCTTTCAGATGAGGGGAGGATCATACCGATGGACTGATGAGTGTTTCTACGAGCCTCTCTCTCTCCGAACGTTGCATCGTTAGACCTTCCGCCAAGCCCCTCTCGTTCTGATTGGTCAATTTGTCAATAACCAATTGAAACGCTAGAATGGAATCAACTGGGGGTATTCAAAATCCCCCGGTTCACCGAAGTTCTCGTTGTGCACACATTTTCGACTTTTAAAAGCCTTGCTTTTTACAACATTCGTTTATTCTTTTACTCTGGTTGCCATCTCCATTACATCTACGATAATTCGGAATGCCATTGTTTAAGAAATTCGCGGAGTTATTGGCCTCTTCCATATGTGTGTGCTCTCTCTTCTCTAATAGTAATAATTTGTTGTATATTTCTTCTTATTTTTTCTCCTCCTCCCCGTTTGATGCATCACCTTTAATCTGTCCCTCATTGACCTCAAACAAGGGTGTGGCGAGACTGGGAGGAAGGGCAGAGGAAAAGGCGGTAGCGCTACCTTGACGATTGCGCAGTATTGAAACGCTGACCAACAGCATTAATTGCTTCACAGTTTTGTCTCCTTTCTTCCCACCTCCCCCCACCTCCCTACCTGGTCCCCTTTTTTTCCTATAAATGGATGTCCACATTGTTGCTAGGATTTGGGATGACTTGAGTGGGAAAAGGAGAACGAGAAGTGATCTTCAAATCGAAAGTCGCAGAACAGTGTGTGCGATTGCTTCGATCGTTCCAAGTGCTGGAGGAAAATCAGTCGTTCGCCTGCCTCCAGTCGCATTTCTTGCGTACTGAAGTACTAAAAAGGGTTTGGTTGATGGAACAAAAATGTGGGATTAAATAAACAGACTTTGCAAAACTTGAGGCAGATGCGTAGAAGCAGGAGAAACGAATGATGGGAAAGAAAGGCTTCACGTGAATTAGGCGGACAGCCACATTTCTCTCCACACTTCAGTACAATGTGTGGGCTGTTATCTAACATGGAGTGAAGATGAGTTTCCATACGCCACAGTAATCGCCGACCCATGTTTAGGGCTAGACTGTGGACTTAAGAAGCAATTCTAAATGAACTCACGGTTGCACAATGCCGGCAGAAAGGAGTACTTCATACGGTCAAGTAGGATGGCCACAATGTTAAAGGATGCTGGAATTGTCTTGAAAGCAGCCGCTTATGCCAAGACTGCTTTTATTTGGTTGACACTCAAGCCTCGAATAATGCTGCTCTTAGTTTTGCTCTGTACAGGGTAATTGTCGAAAGCCTTTGCTTTTCTATGCATTTTCCACCCTTAACAGCAGTTATATTTTGGCGTACACTCTACTCCTGTGCCGTTATTGCTCCGACTTGAGTCCACTGAAACGCAGACTTGCATAACTGTGCCAGCCTGAGATGCCCTGCAACAGCGTGTCTCCCCCACAAACTTGGTAAAGGCGCTGATCAAATATTCGCCTATCTGCTTCCAGCATCACCAATTGCGTGAATGGACGGAGGCACAGAAGTAGGCCATGGATCAAGGGTCAGACACAATCCTTTGTCCTTTTCACTTCTTCCCCCATTCGAAAAATGCAGCACAAAACACGCAACTTTTGTATGCTTGTCTATCTCCTACCGGTCCTCCTATGTCCCACCGAAGGCCCAGGTGCGTGTATTTGCAGGTTCTACAAAGCTATCTCATAACACCTACAAAGAAGCAGAAAACGCGGAAAACTTCTTTGAACACACCAGATTCTGTTGACTACAGTCAACAAGAGATAGTGTGGCTGATGTCGAAGAATGACGACTAAAATGCTCACTTTTAGGTTTCATAAGCGTTGATCGCTCTTTTATTACAAGAAGGGAAAGCCTGCGTTCGCATCGGGGAATTCGCTCATTTACTCCAAATGAAGTGCCCCCAAATTGATCATATGCAGCCTAGCTTAATAATTCCAGGTCATTGCATGTCAAGAGGCTAGAGGGGGAGAGCGGTCTTGAGGTTCACTGCCATTGCACGACTTTGACAAGCTGTTGTTGTCGAAGACATTACTCCTGATTCGTAGATTTACATACAGGTATGCTCATGTAGATTTTTGGTGCAACACGTTGGATGCTAACCGCTCGGTTGTGATTAAGGCCTACTTTTGTCATTGTGTCTCCAATGGGTAGGCCCAGCCCTATACCGTGGCGGTAGCTTTAGGCCCCAGAGCGAAATGCGAGTTAGAACTTCATCGTTGTGTTCTTTGTGTATTCGCACATGCCATATGCGACATGCAGTGCAAGGCGAATCCGGGTTGCCACGACAACGTGACGAATAGTGATGGAGCGCATTCGAAAGGAGGTTGAGGGTTATGCCTAATCGCGGTTATTGCAAACACTAATGACTGCGACGCCTGGGATTCCCGCACTCCATTTCTGCTCCACAGCCTATCCGTATAGCAGCATATGATTTCTTGCTATCCGATGTTTGGTTGAAGCTCTACTTAAATAGACATCAGTCAATCCTCAGGTCTATTGTCATCGACATGCACCTACTCATACCAAATCAACTTCAAGGGGATGTCAAATGTCGTAATGCAGTCTATGCATATGGAGTTGATGGAGGTCAGGTGACGCATCTCATGGGACATTATTATCGGCTTCATGCTATCCGGACGAAAACTGATGTAATGCCACGTCTACTTAGATGGAATGCAGCGTAATCTTGGGCAGCATTCCTGATAATTTGCCTTCTTCTCTGCATTTCTTGCTGTCTGTTGGTTGAATGAAGCACTGCGCGAATGGATTTCAGGCCATAGGCAGCACCATGTCGTCAATATTATACCTACGTACACGGATTCAAGGCTAGCAATATATGGAATGAGGTGGATATATTTATGCATGTGCAATTGATGTAGGTCAAGTGACGCAGCTCAAAGCGCATTGATATTGAGTTGATGGTAAAAGGAAGTAGACTGATGTAGTGCCACGTCCACGTGGATGGAGTTCAGCCAATGCGTAGGGCAGCATCCTTACATTCGCCTGATTTCATGCCATCCGTTGATGAAAAAGAGCTCCATTGAAGTGGACATCGGTCTATCTGAAGGTGGGTGTCATCACTACCACCCCTAAGGGGACCTGTTTCGTCTATTAACCAGTTGTGCACCAAACGAATAAAACGCACGTAGGTGAAGTCACGCAACATATAGGGCATTATTATTGTTATTGTTATTAGTAATAACGATGTGAGGCGAATGGGATGTCGAGTGTATTGTGGCAGGAGTTGTTGGATGGGATGGTTGAAAGAGGCTCTACTGAAGGCGAGTGGAGTGTATCCGCAGCATTAGTAAAGATGTCTGCCTGTGGCAATTTCCTCCACACGAAATTGGACATGAATATTAGCGTGGATTGCGTGTTATGAAAGGGTGTGATATGGATGAGTGAGACCTGCTGCCATGCCTACATCATATTGTGAGGTGTGTTGTGTGCGACTTTGGCGCGGGAAATTATGCGCACGCACACCGCAGCACATTTGCTGTCAGCATGCGTACGCGTGGTAAGTGAATACGGCAGCAGCAGCAGCAGCAGCGGCGGCAAAGCTGCTGCTCTTGTATCTGTAGCGTCCCAGGACTCCCTTAAGATGAAAGAAAACACAATACTCGTGCAGAATGTATGTATTTAGCACAAAGAAGGTGCCTGGGCTATTGGCATGGCCCAAAAGGCCAACCCACCCAGCGAGGTGGAAGGGGTTTATTCGAAGTACAAAAGTGGCGCCTCACCAGAACCGAGGGATAAACCACTATCGTATTGCATATTGCTATATCTGCATTTTACATAACTTCCCTGCTTCCCTTCACCACTTTGCTTTCAAATGCCTATTTGCTGCTTCATTTTTCTTTTTTGCCTTATTTACTTTACATTTTACCTTTTACTTTCAAAATCCAATTGTATTTTTCCATTACTTACTTCCTTATTTATTTTGCTTCATTTTTCCCTGCACTAACATATAGCTCTTTTAATAGTTTTGGCTTTATTTATTGTTTATTGATACATTTTCCTATTCCATTTTACTTTTCCACTAATTTTTTATCAAAACCTCGATTACTGTGCTTGTTAATCTGTACAACCGACCAACGACTGCTGTCAATTACCTTCGCGTCGCGTTTGTCATTCGTTTTCCCCTTGCTCGTATATTGGCTGCGCACGCTCCATATATTCAAGAAAAGGCTAATTCCCTTTTCTACTCCACTCTTCTTCATCGCAATCACGTCCGCGATCTTTCCTACACCACAGTTTGTCGCTTTCTCCTGGACTATTATTCCGTCAGCATGGATGACGATGATTTTCCAACAACTCCAACCGCTAATCTCGCCTTCCATATGGCTTTTCGCATTACTCCGGTAGGATATATTTGTCACTCATGACTTTTTTTATGTCGTTTGCATCAGTTTGCCTTCTATATCATTTTTTGCCCCAAAACTTCTTTCCCTTCTTATTCACTTGCCGTTGTCACTTTCTCTTTACATCTCATTATTTATGTACCTGCTATGCGCTGACGCGCTAACTGGGCACTCCTCGTGGGCGCTAATCGTGCGTTTGTTTTAAAGAGTCCTTGCGTAGGCGTTTACTGTTTACGCAAATGGAAGCTGGGGTGGATTCGGTAAAACGCTATGGATTTCCAGGGAAACATGGAGACTACAGGAAGAATGACTGAGAAAGTCTAATTTGGGACGCGAATGGATTCCTGGGGCACTTGAAGGTCGGTGCTGGCCTGAAATATTGTACCTGGAAAGTCTTGGATCTTTCTGGTTGACGAGATTGAAGATGTGCAGAGCAGCGTCCGGCTTGCATTCCCTGCCGAAACTGGGTGCAAAAGTGGAGCACTGTCTTATTTGTGCCTTGCCTGGAGAATCGGGGACGGAAAGGCCAACAAACCGTTACTACTTTGCTTCCATTCTCTCATCTTTTATGTTATTGTTCTTTGTATTTTTAATACATTATCTTGCATTTCTGTGCTTGAGTTGTGAACTCCATGTGGAATACACGAAGTCATGTGGGTTTTTTCCATATTTTATCAAATGACTGTTGAAACATAGGTTGCGTATTTATTCTAGCGATTACTTTGCAATAACTATGCTAATAAACTTTCAGGGGTTTTCTGCGATAGCGAACTTCATGTTGGTAACTGGGTGATATAAATTTTCCTTTTACATTCAGATGCGTGGACTTTTATTGACCGCAATTTCTTCCTCCCTATGGTCCCTTTCGCCAGTTCACTGCCTTTCTCCATTCCACAATGGAGTGGCTGCATTGTTGGCGGTAGCATGGGGACCTGCTCCAAGACGACAAATACACTACTGGTTTCTGTTGATTAACAGTCCTTAGTGTCTGAAAAAAAGGAACTTTCGGTGGATAGATAGGTTTTTGGGCCCGCGTCCTATTTTTCCATTGACACTCACTCTGGTATCGTGTTTACGAGAAGACAGGTATCAAGTGATGCTGTGCCAACATTTTTAAAACAATACAGACCCGAGTTCCATCGTGAGACTTAAACACAGAATTTGAGTTCTATCTGTGATTGTTCTTTCGGAAATGGAGGAAGTGGAGCTGATGTCTGCAAGTCAATTTCACCTGTGTGCAAGAAATTTCGCAAGTATACTTCATGATTTTTCCTTCCATACCCATGCATATGAAGGCCTCAGACATCAAATGGACCATGTGTATCATTCGAAACGTAGTTTTTAAATTAAATGTATTAGCGATTTCGTTTGATTAGAGCCAAATGAAGCCTCCGCAGTGTTGTCCTTGATGAGATTCTGGAGGTGGGAGATTTCCCACTCATTTCTTTTTGCCTCGCTTCTGAAGCGGAGCTCTTGCCTTCGCCCCACACTTCTTCTCGACCCATCTTTTTGGGCACTTGGATAACTGATGGATGAGGCAGAGGGGAGATCTTTTGGAAAAAAGTATACGTTTTTTTTCGTGTGTGTGTGTGTGTGTGCATAGAAATCATCAAGCATTTGTGAATGCTCAAGTAGTTTTGATAAGTTTTCATAATCAACATTGCCTCCATTATTTAATAGGTCTCTTGTTCTCCCTTTAAAATGATGAATGTGATGCCTCTCGGAGGGGTAGGGAGTCGTCTCGAGGCCCGTCCCTGGATTTGAAAAAATGCATCCTACTACGTAATCAGCATTTCTACCTTCTCATCAGGACGGCGGAAGCGCCGTCCGCATAAGCACGATCAGATGGCGCCTCTCATTCTCTCAATGTTGCTAATCCTGAAAATGATGGTGGAGTGATTGTAACCAAGGCGCTTCCAGAAATATCCATAAGGCGTAACTATCACAAGAGACTTATTTTTTAACCCCAGAGATGACTGGATTGCAAGTAACCTCGGATTCCTTGGAGGGATTGGTGTGTTGTTTCATCCAGCTTGTGAAACGCATGTCTGATGCTATCGTGGAATCACACAACAGATCAGTCGGCCGTATATGTAGCTCCCAGGGTTGACATCCCTCAACCCTGGTTACGATAGCAGTAAACTTTTCAGACACAGGAAGACTTGTCAATCAACACGGTATGCGTTAGTTATGTGCCTGGAGCTAAACTGCAGCTAGTGTGGCGTGGCATTCATGGAAGTTATGAATGGCAGATCATCGGCCTTGTTTGTGAGGGTGTGTATGCAGCGGGCGGAATTTGTGGACATTAGGTCTCTCGGTTTCCGCCTAAACTTCCCCCATAAATCCCTCCCTTTGACTTCCTCTTTTAAGTTCCGCCATTTCAGCTGACTTGAAGGCACTGCTGCTTCAACAAGGCAAAGCTGTGGGATCCTCGAAAGGAGAGGAGATTTTAGACGGTATAGGAAGCGGGGAAGAATTGGATGAGGAAGAACTGGAGGAGCAATAATTTGGCTATTTACTTTCCTAAGTCTTTTTCTTCTACTCTTCCATATTGATGAAGTTGTCATTTGTGCAATAATACACCCTCTAAATGCACAACTGAGGTTTCACTGGCTTGCCTCTCCTCCGAGGACTTATGATACAACAACCGCTACACGTTGGTATCCTTTGTCTCTGCTGTATTTCCCAACTGTCCACTCTTCATGCTCATGTTGGTTTAATCCCATGATAAAGAGGATAAAAGGTAGGCTCCTATTTTCCCTTCTTCCCTTCCCCATAAAGCGTTACTCTTCTTAAGGGCAAGTTTTGTGAGTAAGGGAGAGGGGGGATGGACCCTTTGGGTTCCTTCTTCTTATTGGCTGATCAACTGATGCTTGCCTTTCTGACTTTTGAAGTGTCTTCAAGCTGGTTTTTTCTTGTAAAAATGGGAATATCTTTCCATTTATGTGATTTCCTCCTTGCCTGCACTTATTTTATCTTTAATTCTTAATGCCTACGTGTTCAGTCCCCTTCCTCATCTTGAAAAGCCTATGATTGTATACTTGGTGCCAGTGCAACTTCCCGTCAAGCGGCCCTAGAAATCGTCCTGAAGGCATTTACCTGAGCCTCAAGGAGGGTTGAGAATTGGTGGACACATCATTTGCCGGGTACTTTGCCAGCTGTCCCCTCCACCTCACAGAGTATCCAGTTGAAGCGTCAACTCACAGTTAGTTAAAGGGGGAAAAGAAAGTTCTCTCATTTCTCCCTCCCAGTGGCAGATTCCACTGCATGAGTTGTTCCCTTCACTCACGCATAAAGTGGAGGGAGGGAGGGAGGGAGGGAGCAGGGAAGGCCTTAAAGTCTTGACACACACACACACACACACACACACACACAAGCACAGTGCAGGGGAGCATAAGAGGTTGCATGGCACCCTCCATATCTAGCTGGCCAGGTGACTGACTGGCTAACCAACTGGACGTGTGTGTTTGTGTGACGCCAAAGCTTGTCACCATGGCGGCGATTTTTATCAGTTATACCATAATGCTCGCGGTTTTGTTGAGCCCTTGTTGCAGCTGGACACGCATCTCCCAAAACCGCATGGCGTCGATGACGAGGAGGAAATTGGTGGCCCTAATTAATGCACTTTTAATAATTAGCACTCCAGTCAGCCCTCCTCCGCCCGCTTCCGCCTGCCCTGCTAGAGCTGCCTACCGCCTAGGCACTGTGTGGTATTTTCCAATCTAGACGCCTCGATTACTTACCTGGTTGTTGCATTGCCTACTGACTAGGTAAATTTCACTCTAGGCGAAACGTTTAATTTTTTTTTCTCCCCTTGGACCGACGAAATACGACGCGGAGGCGAATGAGGCGAGCTATCCATAAAGACGGTAGGAAACTCAACACAGTTCCAGCTCACACCAAATATCAACAACTTCATGTCGCCTTCAATGGAGAGTGATCGCATTCCACCCTACCTAGGCCACTTCGGTTGGCCTTGGCCCTGTTTTCACCTTGAAACTGACCAATCCGGATGACCGCACGAAATCGTTAGTTCTGACGACACGCTTTAGAAGGCTCGGCAGTTAGGCATGAAAAAACGCAAATTTCTGGGGATTTAAAACTAGTTTTGGGGTAGTTACGCGAGGGTGGGGCCGACAAACCAGGAGGTTTTGACGCTGGTGAAATGTACTTCTCATGCCGTGCATTCAGCTAGCCTGGAAATTTTGGCCCTTGTCATCCCCCTTTCCATCTCATTTTTCCTGGGGAACTATTCCCTTCAGCCTCTGTGTGTTGACTACCAAGTATGGACAAGGGGATGAGTTGAATTAGTGTCTCCACTCCTGCCTCATTCTCATCAGAATGGTGACTTTTCTCCGAGGGTCATGTCAGATGCTGACTTCCTTTGACTCTTTGTACGCCTTAGCTGACCTTAGTGCCCGACCTTCAACCAATGACCACTTCATCGTAGATGCCTATTTTCATCGCTCACTCCTATCAAACATGCCTGAAAGCTATTCTCAACGCAAGAAGGAAGTCTTCCTCTAGCAATTTATCCGCACTTTTGGAAGTAGCCGGTAAAAGAAGATAAGCCCGAATCCAATCTATCAGGCTAATCCGATGAGAAACGAGGCTTTCAGATGAGGGGAGGATCATACCGATGGACTGATGAGTGTTTCTACGAGCCTCTCTCTCTCCGAACGTTGCATCGTTAGACCTTCCGCCAAGCCCCTCTCGTTCTGATTGGTCAATTTGTCAATAACCAATTGAAACGCTAGAATGGAATCAACTGGGGGTATTCAAAATCCCCCGGTTCACCGAAGTTCTCGTTGTGCACACATTTTCGACTTTTAAAAGCCTTGCTTTTTACAACATTCGTTTATTCTTTTACTCTGGTTGCCATCTCCATTACATCTACGATAATTCGGAATGCCATTGTTTAAGAAATTCGCGGAGTTATTGGCCTCTTCCATATGTGTGTGCTCTCTCTTCTCTAATAGTAATAATTTGTTGTATATTTCTTCTTATTTTTTCTCCTCCTCCCCGTTTGATGCATCACCTTTAATCTGTCCCTCATTGACCTCAAACAAGGGTGTGGCGAGACTGGGAGGAAGGGCAGAGGAAAAGGCGGTAGCGCCTCCTTGACGATTGCGCAGTATTGAAACGCTGACCAACAGCATTAATTGCTTCACAGTTTTGTCTCCTTTCTTCCCACCTCCCCCCACCTCCCTACCTGGTCCCCTTTTTTTCCTATAAATGGATGTCCACATTGTTGCTAGGATTTGGGATGACTTGAGTGGGAAAAGGAGAACGAGAAGTGATCTTCAAATCGAAAGTCGCAGAACAGTGTGTGCGATTGCTTCGATCGTTCCAAGTGCTGGAGGAAAATCAGTCGTTCGCCTGCCTCCAGTATGAGTTGATTTCTACTAAATTCCATTCCATTTGTGGAATATTTGCCATCATCCAGACCGCAAATCAAGGAATCGACATCGATTTGCACTGCGGATAGCATGATATCCCTCCTCTCTGCTTGGCTCCTGAGGGAAAGATGCCTCGAGAAGCGATTATCTTACATATCTAACATATTTGATGCATAAAATAGTGCAATCCCCAAAAAAACCTCCATTGCATTTCTGATGAGGCTGTTCTAAAACGGGGAGAAAGCATGCTCTTCAAGTACCGGCATTTTGTTCCGTGGGGATTTCGCAGAGCCAAAAATACTGCAAAAAAGACAAGATTTAAGATCTGTGTTCAAATTGCTAATAGACTGCCTGAACGCATTGTTCATTGAGTATTGCATTAAAAATTATGTATGCGGTGTCAAATTACCTGAGAACATTACATGTAACTTTTACGCTAAGAACTTTAACAATTTGCTGAATGGAAGATAAAACTGTGGAAGGTTGGCGTTCTTTATTCCATTTCTTCAGTGCCACAACAGGTAGGCATATGTAAGGCAGTTGCTTTGAAAATCCTGAAGGCGAAGTCTGAGTAGGTTATCCAAAAGCGAAGGTGGGAGGTATTTTTGTAGCCATGGCCTTGTTAAATTCTCTTAACATAAGAAACTGCTTGTCTGTGATACTAGTCCATCGCTGTAAGTGTGTCGTAGATACTGCCACAAAACCAGCCCCTCCTGTAGGCTGAATTATTGCCGTGATATGTCGTGGCTGTGTGTGAGAGAATCCAATGACCTGGATGAATTACTTTCCTGTTATTTTCAAAGGTGTTAGTGCATCTGCGCCGAACGTGGCATCGTGCTTCAAGAGGCCAGGGACTGCTGATGTCTGTCCTGTTGGTCAGACAGTGATCTCTACGGCGATAAACAACGAACTTCTTTGCAGTGAGCGCGTGGCACACGACAGGTCAAACCAAGCAGGGCTACCTTGTCTGAGGCAACTTGCAATTCACCCTCTGGTGATTGGGACATGCTTGAACGTGATTTCGTTTCCCACACTGATGTTTTTAATGCCACCAACAACATATTTGTCATGTTTAGTCATATTTGTCCTCGCCATCATATTGTGAGGTGTGTTGTGTGCGACTTTGGCGCGGGAAATTATGCGCACGCACACCGCAGCACATTTGCTGTCAGCATGCGTACGCGTGGTAAGTGAATACGGCGGCAGCAGCAGCAGCAGCGGCGGCAAAGCTGCTGCCACGGCACTGTGACAATGAATGCGGCTGGCCAGCGGCCGCAAATCATAGCGTCAAGTAGGG
>LN902088.1:0-13685 GCA_000469725.3 Echinococcus multilocularis | reverse complement strand
AACAAACCTTGAAAAGCTCGCAAGATTACAAGCAGGCCTCACATGTGTAGCTGGCATCGAGGTGGTTTCATGTCAGTTAAATTTTTAAATGCAACCTAATTGGCAATTATAGCGCAAAAATCTTGTTTGATTATAAGAAAAACGTGTGCAGAGTATTCTGTATCTTATAGGCTACTGTTAAATTCCCATTCATGGTTATTTTCTAGGTGGCTGCCAATTATCCAGTACTTGCTGAAGTAGGAAAGACCACATATTACGCTCTTCTAGCTGACACATAAGGTATCAAATAATACGAAGTGCTTCAAAAGTTGATTTTCTGCATTGCACCGCGGATTTTCTTATCTCCTCCACAATGTTGCAGGAAAGGCGTATATTGCGATACTGGAACATAATAACCTACGTTTAGCTGCAATTTTGTAAGTTTGCACTGCAAACCAAAAATCTAATGCCACATTAGTGGGTTTTTAGGATTCGCTTTAATATGAAAGCAATAAATAGAAATATCATTAGCAACCTCACTGATGCAGTGCAATATTTGCTTGTTAAACGCAGTGTACTTATAACCTTTCATTCCCAAAAACGCGCAGATCGGTGTCAACTATAAGGAAGAACTTAATCAGCATCAAGGCAAATTAGGTTAGTACGCTCCCAATATACCTTAAAATCCACACAATTAGTGTATACCACCATGTTTTATTTTGTATGGTTAGCCTACACAACCATCATTGTGCAGTCCCTATCCCTGCTCTATACTTATCATTTCTTGCCTAAAAAATTCATACGGACGCGATGAACCTTTAAGCTGGCTGCCAAGCCGATCTTTGCAAGCATTCCAGTGTGATTACTACAACATATTCTGAGGGAAACAAAATCCGCAGCATACATGGAATGCCAGCTTGCGGAAATGTGTGCTTGTTATTACTTTCCATTCTATTATGGACACAATTTCAAGCGTTTCACTATCAATCTTCAACTTATAATTGTCTTGCTGATACACAATTTTGCACACTGGGGCCTCAATTTCTGGCATCTTAGTACTGCATGACCTAGGTTTTCTTATTTTGAGAGAAGTTTTTCTGAATGCGGTAGTGTTTCAATTTTACACTCTGGTTAATGAATATTCCTATAGAGCCACTCAGATCACCACTGTTTTGCAAGCAAAACACGCTGCTCAACAATGTCAAATGAGACTTCCACAATTCTGTTGCTCAAAGAGTGTTCCCGCACACTTTCATGCCTTTCAATAAGTAATGAACAACCAACAGGTTCAAATAGACCAACTTCAACTTCCTTCCTATCCATCCCAATCTCCCTCCACCCATTTAGTTTTCCATCCACCTACATACTTGCAGTCGCATGAACCATTGCATCTGTCAGATCTCAAACATCAAGCAGCAGGCGATAACTAAGCAAGCAATTTATTCAAACAAGTACATTTTGGAGGACAATTCGACGTCCTGTGAATAATAAGGATGGGAAGGAGAAGAAAGCACAAAATGTATAAAATATTGGGAGGTCAAAAGACACCGAGATTAAACGATTTATCCTTTGCAACGCACCATCACCATGTACGTACAAATCCTCCGCACTGGGGACACAACTTCGCTTTAGGTTAGTCCTTTTCTGGAAGCTCGTCCGACTCCTCGTCGATTCCTTCCCCATCAATCTTGAATTTAGTCGACATGGGAGAGTGCGCTGCATAATCGATGTTTCTCTCCAACGACCCATAGAAAAGCATAGAAGCCTGTAGTGGGAATAAAAGGTAGAGAGCATTACACTAGGCATTAATCTTCCTTCTGTCTCAGATAAACAATTTTTACATCTAGCGGTCTTAAACACTGAAAAGGGTAATCCGAACGACTTATCTGTCGAAGTGGAGGTTCCACTCAATTGCAAAGATGCCTTCAAACACGCCCTAGATCTAGTACCAGCAGGTCACATAGTGGCTCGCCTACAGTGTTGCTATGGCAACAATTACAGAGCGCAGACCATATCAGAGGGGTCTGTCAAGACGACTGTTGAATTGAATATTTTTAAAAGAAAGTAGTCCACATGATTTCCCTTAGTTACTTCACCACTACATTTGGCATTATGGCGACGAGCTACGGCAGTGAATGTGGGCTCAAACACGTGGCAAGGCGAGAGAACAAAGTCAGCGGAGAAGGTGGCAGACTCGGTGTATTTGGACGTTATGCCGCCTATGGTAAAACTGGTTGCATAGTTATCTGCACGGAAGGCGTTTTACTTCAGCTGTACCCACACAGTACACTGAATGCAGATGACAATAGGTGACTTTGTTGTTGCCGTGGTGGCAGAGCAATTGACCGACGTGGGTAGCAAATATTGCGACACATCTTCTTGGAGACGTAACTAGAGGAGCTGCAATCTGACACCAGCGGCGTGTCGTTACTAGCGCCACGAACATTCATAACACACCCATATGAAACTGGGGACAATGGCCTCCGGTAAGACGCTCCTCTGCATAAAACTCCGCACTCTGCAGTCTTCACTGAGCAGCGCTGCGGCGCCTTCGCTTTAAACAACACTTTCTAGATTGGGACTTTTGAAACAGGAAAACAATTGACCCGAAATTATTCAGCTCAAGTGAGTAAAGGAGACGTTTTCGTTGTAACACATCGGGAAAGAGGACGGTGCAGGACTCGCAGACAAGGCACAACTTACCAGGGTATGAGCATTTAGTGCAAAATTTGTGGATGCGGTAAGCCGATGAAAGGAGCTGAATGAGAAACTGGTCAAGGTGCTGTACTAAATCGGTGGCGCTAAACATGCGCTCATCTGGCAGAGTTTTAAGATGAACAAATGAATTCGCCCACTGCTAACAGAAACCAGGAACCTCAGTGGGTCAGTGCGCCATTTCTATTTCTTCCTTATGCTGCTGTTTCAAGTCCCAATCCAACTAATTTCTTGATTGACTAACTGACTCATCGACGAACGAAATGACAAATTTTGCAGGCTTTCGACCGATCGCCTGATTGATTGACGCCTTTGTTTTGCTGCTTGGACAAACATACATAAAATGACCTCATGTTGCAACCGATAGTTGTGCTAAAATATCCTAGAATTATTCCATCTGAGTTCAAAGCGATGCCGAAGCTTGGTTTTTGGTACTTGCTCGTCTGTGGCGAGCCCCTCGTTTCCGTGACATCTGCTTGCCAATTGCAATATACCTTCTTCCTTCTAGTAATCCCTAGCGTGCCGTAAGTCAGCGTCAGTTATGGATCTATGAACCTTGGATGTAACCCTTCGCAAGGAATGGGAAAGACGTAAAGTAGAATAAAAAAAAGAAAAGAGTGGATAAGTTGGTGAACAAGCACGGTTCTTCCGCGTCTCCATTACACCCTACTTCTACATGGCTTCATCCCCATCCGCACTACTCCATCCAACTCCCACTTATTCCACATCTCCTCTCCTCATCTGCGTCCAGCATCCCCTTCATTTATAACACTTTATTTCCTGGTATAATTTTGCAACTGTCGCAGCAGAGGGAGAGCGTGACAATCCGTTGATGCCAATTCCGTTATATCCATTGCACTCTCTTCATTACTGTAACCCTTTTGATATGGAAGAGCAAAAGAAGAACACTTAGGAAGGCAAATAGCCAAGTTAATGCTCTTCCAGTCCCTGCTCATTCATTACTCCCCCGCTCCTAATGTCATCAAAAAGCTTCTCTACTCTCGATTATCTCACAGCTCTGCCTTGTTGAAGAATTAGTGCTTTCAAGTTAGCTGAAATTAAGAGACCTAAAGCGGAGGTTAATGGAAAGATATTGTAGAGAGGTTCAGGTGGAAAGCGAGGGAGGCAATGTCTACAAACTCTATCCACAGCATACACAACCGCATAAACAAGGCCAATGATCTGCCACCAGTAACTTCCATGAATGCCACGCTACACTAGTCCCAGCTTAGTTCTAGGCACGTAACTAACACCTACCGTGATGACTGACAAGTCTCCCTATGTCGGACAAGTTGACTATCCTTGTGTCCAGAGTTGAGAATTGTCAACTCTGGGAGCGACATCTACGGCCGATTGGTCTGTTGTGCAATTTCACGATAGCGTCAGACATGCGTTCTACAAGCTTCATGAAGCAGCACCCCAATCCCTCCAAGTAATCCGTGGTGACCTCCAATTCAGTCATTACTGGGATTAAAAAGTAAATTTCCTGTGACACTTACGCCTCATGGCTATTTCTGAGAGCACCACGGTTGCAACCACTTCACCATCATCTTCAGGATTAGCAACATGGAGAGAGTGAGAGGTGCCATCTGATTGCGCTTGGGTGGAGGAGGCGTTTCTCTCAATTCGGGGACAGGCCTAGAGGCACCTTTCCGGACGGATGCTACATTTGTCATTCTAAAGGTGAAACATGAGCCCTATTGAATGATGGAGGCAATGTTGATTATGAGTACTTATCAAAACTACTTGAGCACTCAAATAACCTCGAGGAGGAATTGCTAACCCGCCCTCTTCCTAAAAAATATGTGCCTGATGAATTGGAGTAAACGCAGAGTGATGCAGACACGAACGAAGTTTTAAGTCCAGGCATGATAAAAAATTGAATAGAACAAAATTAACTAATTTAGTATTGCCTTGATTTTTACCTTCGCGGAAAAGAACAAGCGGAGTAAAGTTAACCCGTAACACCTCATCTATCTATCAATCTATCCATCCGTTTATCGAGTCACTTCTACTTTGATGGCGATATACCAAACTAATCTACCCAATTTGTATATTGTATTTGTATTTTTTATTTTTTATTGCACAAAATTAACCTCTTCCAGCAGCTAAAGGATTGTCGCGATGTATTGTGGCCTATAAAAGTGGTGCTAGTAAATTTGTTGAAATATTTTGCTTTCATCGTTTTCGCAGGTGTAGGCACAGCTTCACTTAATGTGTCGTTGAACTACAAGGAGTCAGAGACCAGTGCTGCCTAACCCATTGGCCAGTTAGTGGACTCTGAGGGGAGAGACGGCGACCATGTGTTCAATGAGTACTTGGCACATGGCATAGGTCAGATCTAACAACCTTACCTCGTCTGGAACGACCTATGATTCACTTCGAAGCGATTGCAATGAACGTAAACAAGATATTATTTCTCAATGTTAACATAGCGAATACCACCAATAATAGACTTGCCACAATTATTCAATGCTGTCTATGCAATTATTGGTAGGGAATTCCACCTTGCTCAGACTCGGTTGTACATCAGCAGCAAATTCTTTGCACTCAAAAGCAGACATGCTTTTAAGTAATGGCCGAAATCCATTAGAATGGGGAGGAATTAATAGCACAGAACCAATTTAGAAAACTCATATTTAGCATAAACTTTCGCACTCCAGATCGGTTGCACATTAAAAGCACCTCCCACTTGAAGCTTGGAGTACATTGCCTTTTAAATTGTTGAGGGTAGATGTTCTAATGCGTGTTATTAGGCATACACACAAAAACGTTAAGTGAATCGTCATTTCACTTGGAAAAGCAGTGACGTTCTCCCTTATTTGGATTTGTGTGACGCCTTTATTTATGAACTAACAGTGCATAAAAAGGCGTGATTAAAATTAGTAAACGCAGTTCGGTATATTTTGAATGCGCGGTATTTGAAAAGGTATATGTAGATCAAGGCAAAAAAATTAAAACAAACCGATAAAGTCTCGCTAATTAATTAGTTGCAGGTGGCTGTTCTACATAGTCTTACCACTAAATATGCACTCCGTTGCATGCTGAATGGCGCTGTCGCCCGTATATTGTGGAGAAGTCTACATTATCGGAGTTATTTCCTGTTGACTGATAACTTTATTATGAATAAAGTAAAGTCGGGCAAAAAATAGAACCTAGTTTTAAAAAAAGCATTTATAACTTTTGGTGCATTTGCTTGTTTTCAAATAAACGCTAGTTCGAAGCATTTATGAAATGACAATGTAAATTCTGCCATAGCTGAGAGGAATGAGGATCAGCAGATGTCTCCAAGCGTTTATGTATCATTCAGGTGACGTTCCTTAAGGCACAGGGTGGCTGCAAACTACACTTTTACATAGCGCCATGTCATTTGCGAGAGTGTAAACGGATTGGTCTGTGTTTTATGAAGGCTCCAAACAGGGCAATAAGGGAATGAATATCAGCAAGTAAGATCCTTGATGCTAAGGCACTCCACCTCACTCGGCTTTGCTCTACTACCTTCTACTACATTGCTCAATAAAATGCCACTAAAATCGCGGCTCGAATGCCATGGTGGAAAGGTCACACCGACAATGAATTCTCTGCTGCTGATAAATCACCTTTTACACCAATTGTGTAATAAATGTGTGGATAGTGAGATTTAGGCTCTAGAGTTAGGCTAATCACCGATCCCTTTTTCTTTCCTCCACCCATCTCTCTTCAGCTCTATCCATCTAGCTATGCATAGACCATCTGGCCATCTAGCCATCTGTACAATTACTTTGCAAGAAGCAAATGGTTACAATGAATCTTCCTCCTTCGTGTCATAAATAATTTCGTTCATTACATTACATTCGTCCCTCTTTTTTGTCTAACTGAAATGCTTAATGATTTCGATGCATACACACAAGAAAAACGAAGTATAGACCATTTTTTTTACATAATTTTCCCTCCCCCTCCTCACAAAAAGGCAGAGAGGAATGAGAAAGAAGAAATTAAGATTTCTATGAAAAAAGCAAAAGGTAAAATTTATTTTAACAGAGTACTTGTAGGTGGGAGGGCACCAGGTTAAAATTTAGGAAAAAATACAGAAAAGGCAAAGAGCGGAGGGGTGGTAAAGGCTTGAGAAACACGCAGCGAAGGGAAGAATGAAGCTGGGCGGGGGAGAGAAAAGTGGAAATTAAAAAACCTTACAACACAGAAAAATATCATGAGGAAGTAATACGATAAATAAGTAAACATTGCTTGAAGTTCTATGAAATTGGAAAATTTTGAAGGGGCGAATTTTGTGTAGTCGCCTTATCCATCAGTTATTAAGATGCCCAAAAGGTGGGGAGGGGAGGTGTGTGAGGCGAAGGAAAGAACGTTGCTTGGGAAGCACGGAAATAAGAAATGATGGAGTCTTGATGAAATAAATCAGTCAACACAGGGTGACATCTTGCCAGGGATTGACAATTTTTCAGGCTTGGACACATCAAAAGGCAGTAGATTGATAAATCAGCTCTAAGGCCATTTATTTGAGGTTAATCGGAGAACTAATACTCCATACCTAAACAGAGGGAGTCAGCCAGTGAGTCACGAGGTTAGCCCCAAATTCGTCACTAAAAATCGAGAGGGGGGAAATACGCCTCTCGTCCACCATGAAGGAATATGAATGCTATGAAATGAAAGTAACTGCACGTATTTTTCCTTTTCAAGAAGGAGACTACCTTATCAAAGACCTGAGACAAAAGAAAGAAAAGAGAGAAAAATACTATTACCTCTCCTTTGAGAAAAGAAATGCCTTGACCGCGAGACTTGCGGTGGACAAAAAATACTTTTGTGGCCTGTGGTACATGGGGAGTTCAAAAGCCCTAAAAATTCCTTCAATAAGCTTATTTTTAAAGAAATGTCGGAGATTTCCAAATCAACCATGTGTCTGTTTTCTGCATTTCCCTTCCCGTCACCTCCATCCCCCAAGAAAAAGTGCGGGGATGTGGAAGTGCACAGAAACGGATAATGGTGAAGGGAAAGGACCGCCTCTATAGGTGGATTAGACAGGCCGTAGATAAAGAGAGGGTAGGGAGAACGTATAATTATGAACGAAATTTGCTATCGAAAAATTAGCCTTTTTTGCCAGATGGGAGAGGAGGAGTAAAAGGGGAAGAAGTTTCCGATTGAAGGTCATGCAGAAAGGAGTTGATTTTGAAGACGATGACGACGAAGAGGTGGAAAAAAGAGGGAAGCAAATTTCTCAACTACGAAAAGAGGAGGGAAAAAGCAGGATGATGACTAGGAAGGAGAGACAAAGAAGTGTTTGAATGCTTCCACCTTCGGATTTGCATTAATGACGACACAGCGGAGGCTGTATTTCGCTACATTCTGGGGAGCCAATTTTGAGTGCCAAATTAAAAGTTATCACCACAAACAAAAATGTGCGCAAAGGTAATATGTATTTTGGGTGTCCTTTAATCCAAGGTGATAGAACCTAAGAGCAGAAAGAAGGGGGTGAAAAAGATTGCTTCTGCTTTAAGGGTGTGGAGGTAGAAAATGAGATAACTCCAGAGTGGATGAAAATCTGCCAACTTCATGGCAGCACCCCAAGTGCCTTGAAGGCTAGCTTTATTGAAGGGATGAATCCAAAGAAGTTTAAAATCTCCGAGGCAAAAATCAAAGATCCAAGTCGAATTGAACTTTCGGAAGGTGTGAATGTGTGCTCGTGCGCACAATAGACTACAAATTCGGATGAAAGAAAAAATGAATGCAGTAATTTGGTGCCTACAACATGGTCCTGCAGATGGATAGATGGGTGTGTGAATAGACGATTGAGAAGTGCACACATGGATCGGAGCAATGAGATCGTAAAAAGTGGGTGGATGATGGGCAGACGGGTATTAGTGATTATCTTATCTCCTCAGCCTAAATCTCAGTCATTGCACGTTTCTCTCTTCGCTGCTAACCCGCAGTCCCCAACTATCCTACCTCCTTTAATACGTTTGTTTTCGTTTTTTCCTCCATGCTGCATTTGTTTCTCCATAATTTATTTCCGTTAATGGACTCGCATTATCCCGCTCCGTATTCTCTTCTTCCATTCTCCTGAGTCAATTCGACATAAGTGCGTCTGCGCTTTCTCTTTTCTCCCTTCTACTCCCAATTGCACTGGTGTCTCGGTTGAGTGACTGATTCCCTGACCGATAGATTGCCTACTTGACTGGCTTACAGACTGGTAGCCAAATTGACTAATGCATTTGCTTGGAGCATTGGATTCATACTCCCTTCAGCACCACATGATTGCCGCTTAGCAATGTGAAAAACACAGCTGGATCAGCTGCACAATTGTTTATTTAGAAATGGCCACACACAATCAGCACTAGTGTTATATAGCAAGAAAGAAGTTAAGGAGAGCCTGTTCAGTGTCAGTTGGCTGCTCTACCACCACGGATACGACCATCCCCACGGCTTGCCACATTGCGGCGCCGCCCATGATGACCATGCGCATGGCGACTCACATTGTGGCACCACCCATGATGACCACGCACTCTTCTCACCACACTGCGAGCCCTGTATGACACCAGTCCACGGTGCCCACTTCCACGGATATGAACACGGCCAGCCACCAAATCCCATTTCCCAAAACAACATCCATTTTGTGAGCCTCAAAATCTTTTCTTACTTTCCATTTATTCACATGCTTGAAGCGCGAATACCTCAACGCAAAACTGCTGCCTGCAAGTGGTTTCCAAAATTTCTGTTTTTAACTTTTTCCCAAAAGTTTAGAGCACTGTTTCGTGAGAGATCTCGCCCTTCCCTACCTCTACTGCGGTCCTTACGCCTTTGGCTCTACTGCCAACGCTGTCACAACCCCCGTTGATTTACCGATCTGCAGAAGTGAAACGACGGCAGCATATGATGTTCATCGTTTCAAGAGGCACAATTTAACGAGGAGAATCATTGGACAAATGCAGATAGCTGGTAGGTAATTGGAGAAGTGAGTCTTAAGATAATCACTTCCGATGATTAATACCACTAGACATGTTGTGGGGAAAGTAAATCACTCCATCTCATCATACCACAGTTAATGACACGAGTCCTGAGAAATACCTTTCTAAATTTCACGCAGAGTCTAATGATTCGTGAATTACAAGCTGCGAGGAATCAAAGGAACGGTGTGAGAAATCAAGTCGTGTAAAGTTGATAAGAGAGCATGCTCACACATGCGGTCCTGGTTGCCCACACGATGTCATGATTTAGCGCATTACATCTCAAAGTTATCTTTGAGTGCATGTATCTAAGCTTCCCAGGCCATTGTACACTGGATTAGGTTTCAAGGGCTAAGGCTAGGACCGATCCGCTTGCAAAAGGCAGAAGCCATTTGGATTGCAGGCGTTATTGAGGTAGGTATGCAGCGGCACAATATTTACTACTAAAGGTGCACGGTGATTGACAATTGCAGTTTGACCTCAGGATGCACGGCCTGGTTCACGCGTACCGAAACATCCAACTTTATTCTCCAACGTTTCACTTTCTCCGCGATCTAAAATGTGCAAATTATGGGACTTCGATATCAAATGTCAGGCGAAAAGCAAACTGACTTAGATTGTCTGCAATACTAAAACCACATTGCTCTCGAAGAGTAGAAGTAAATGCGGGAGGTGTACTAGCCCGATTGCAAGTTCTGCATCGGGAGAAACGCGCAAATTATTTTGGTTTTGACTCGTCCACAATTTTCGCTTTTGCATGAGAGATTTATGAAATTATTGTGCACTATTTTCAGCTGGAGTCTTTTGACGAGGGAAAAAGGAAGGTTAAGACAATTTGGCACAGTATGTTGTGCATAACTTACTGCAGAGGGAGGAGTTATGACCAACTGGGATGCATTGATGCAAATGCTGAGGGCATAAATTGCCTCTCCATTGCTCAATGATTCGATAAATTTGCCAAACAATCAGTTGATGCTGTCACAGGTAATATCCCCCCCAGTTGACATGCACCTGCAGTGGTAATGAATGCGCATATATTTTCGCGGCTATGTGATTAAAGGCAGGATGCTTCCTAGCAATTTGGTATTTTGGAAAAAGGACAAGCTTGACAAGTTTGACACAATGTTGGCAGCGTTGATTCTGGAACCCACGCCAGATGTTTAACTTGCCTCAAGGCTGATGAAGGAGCCTCCGCATTTCATTGGTTTTGGTGAACGAACAGGCTGCTTACTCCTGCTTTTTGAGTAATTCGTTGGCTATAAAGGGTGATGCTGATGCAAAATGCGTACTCCTGACTAGCTTGAGGAAAAAGATGGCAAAATCATTATGATGCTCCTTGTCTATAGTCGGGCAAGCTCCCTGTGGATTTCTCTGATTGCCTGCGCGTTCATAAAATCAAACAATTTTGCTCCCATGGGAATGGTTTAATTAGCTCTGTTTCATGATACAACACTAAAATGATGGCAACTAGGTAGTGATTTGCACAGCCACTACAAAATAAAATTATTGTGCGTAGGATTTTGAATGCAGGAATATTCTATCCATATGGTGAATAGTATGAGTAGTGGAGATTTCGTTATTTTGGTCGCTTCAGGCACATTGACGTTAATCTGTAAACGTAAGCGTCACCTATCCAATTTGTCCATGGTTATGCAAGCTGTCTTCTGAGCTTTGGCCTTTCCTGCCAAATTTTAGCTCTTTGGCTAGGAGGTTACCCTTTTTAAAACCGAAGCAAAGTGAGCGTGCCAGCGTTGGCAAGAGTGTCATCTAGTGCATATGGAAATTGCCGAAATACAAGTGTTCTTTTGTGACATCGTGCATCATGAGATGGTCGAGAGCATAGAAGCACGTGGAGCAGGACTGTCACGCGGAGAGTATAGAGCCGACGAGAAGGGTATAAAAGGCGACACATCTGAGCAGGCAAGTGAGTATCAGAGGAAGCAAGGCGATAATCAGAGAAATGGGATTTGGTGGCTGGCCGTGTTCATATCCGTGGAAGTGGGCACCGTGGACTGGTGTCATACAGGGCTCGCAGTGTGGTGTGCTGGTGAGAAGAGTGCGTGGTCATCATGGGTGGTGCCACAATGTGAGTCGCCATGTGCATGGTCATCATGGGCGGCGCCGCAATGTGGCAAGCCGTGGGGATGGTCGTATCCGTGGTGGTAGAGCAGCCAACTGACACTGAACAGGCTCTCCTTAACTTCTTTCTTGCTATATAACACTAGTGCTGATTGTGTGTGGCCATTTCTAAATAAACAATTGTGCAGCTGATCCAGCTGTGTTTTTCACATTGCTAAGCGGCAATCATGTGGTGCTGAAGGGAGTATGAATCCAATGCTCCAAGCAAATGCATTAGTCAATTTGGCTACCAGTCCGAAAGCCAGTCAAGTAGGCAATCTATCGGTCAGGGAATCAGTCACTCAACCGAGACACCAGTACAATTGGGAGTAGAAGGGAGAAAAGAGAAAGCGCAGACGCACTTATGTCGAATTGACTCAGGAGAATGGAAGAAGAGAATACGGAGCGGGATAATGCGAGTCCATTAACGGAAATAAATTATGGAGAAACAAATGCAGCATGGAGGAAAAAACGAAAACAAACGTATTAAAGGAGGTAGGATAGTTGGGGACTGCGGGTTAGCAGCGAAGAGAGAAACGTGCAATGACTGAGATTTAGGTTGAGGAGATAAGATAATCACTAATACCCGTCTGCCCATCATCCACCCACTTTTTACGATCTCATTGCTCCGATCCATGTGTGCACTTTTCAATCGTCTAGTCACATACCCATCTATCCATCTGCAGGACCATGTTGTAGGCACCAAATTACTGCATTCATTTTTTCTTTCATCCGAATTTGTAGTCTATTGTGCGCACGAGCACACATTCACACCTTCCGAAAGTTCAATTCGACTTGGATCTTTGATTTTTGCCTCGGAGATTTTAAACTTCTTTGGATTCATCCCTTCAATAAAGCTAGCCTTCAAGGCACTTGGGGTGCTGTCATGAAGTTGGCAGATTTTCATCCACTCTGGAATTATCTCATTTTCTACCTCCACACCCTTAAAGCAGAGGCAATCTTTGTCACCCCCTTCTTTCCGCTCTTAGGTTCTATCACCTTGGATTAAAGGGCACCCAAAATACAAATTACCTTTGCGCACATTTTTGTTTGTGGTGATAACTTTTAATTTGGCACTCAAAATTGGCTCCCCAGAATGAAGCGAAATACAGCCTCCGCTGTGTCGTCATTAATGCAAATCCGAAGGTGGAAGCATTCAAACACTTCTTTGTCTCTCCTTCCTAGTCATCATCCTGCTTTTTCCCTCCTCTTTTCGTAGTTGAGAAATTTGCTTCCCTCTTTTTTCCACCTCTTCGTCGTCATCGTCTTCAAAATCAACTCCTTTCTGCATGACCTTCAATAGGAAACTTCTTCCCCTTTTACTCCTCCTCTCCCATCTGGCAAAAAAGGCTAATTTTTCGATAGCGAATTTCGTTCATAATTTTACGTTCTCCCCACCCTCTCTTTATCTACGGCCTGTCTAATCCACCTATAGAGGCGGTCCTTTCCCTTCACCATTATCCACATACCCGCACTTTTTTCTTGGGGGATGGCGGTGACGGGAAGGGAAATGCAGAAAACAGACACATGGTTGATTTGGAAATCTCCGACATTTCTTGGCCTTTTCCATATCTAGTAACAATTATTTCCGTTTTCCTCTTTAAAAGCAAGCTTATTGAAGGAATTTTAGGGCTTTTGAACTCCCCATGTACCACAGGCCACAAAAGTATTTTTTGTCCACTGCAAGTCTCGCGGTCAAGGCATTTCTTTTCTCAAAGGAGAGGTAATAGTATTTTTCTCTCTTTTCTTTCTTTTGTCTCAGGTCTTTGATAAGGTAGTCTCCTTCTTGAAAAGGAAAAATACGTGCAGTTACTTTCATTTCATAGCATTCATATTCCTTCATGGTGGACGAGAGGCGTATTTCCCCCCTCTCGATTTTTAGTGACGAATTTGGGGCTAACCTCGTGACTCACTGGCTGACTCCCTCTGTTTAGG
>LN902080.1:0-23729 GCA_000469725.3 Echinococcus multilocularis | reverse complement strand
GAAGGACTACATGGGTGTTGGGGGGGAGGGAGTACCCCAAGGATGGTGTGGATGGAGAAAACACCAAGATGAAAAAATGTGAGCAAGTATTAATAAGATTATGGATGGAAGGTAGCCCAAACTGGAATGGTTAAAGGTGGATGGCGTTGGCTGGGGGATGGGAAGTGGATGGTGAGGTTATTGAGACAGCGGAGGTGAAATATCTGCCCAGCCCAAGATAAATAAGGCAATCATAAAATCTAACAGGTATCTGTGTCTTATTGTGATCGTGGGCTAAATAATACCACTGCAATAACTATAGGACTAATAGTAAACATTATATAGCTCAGTACCCATTTTATCAACAACAACACTGAAGAGATAGCTCAGCAGTTGAGAACACTTGCTGCTCCTCCAGAGGACCCAAGGTAGTTTTTTTGGTAGTGACGGTGGGCTAAATTACTTCGGAATAGTTCGAGTATATTTGGTGGTTATTTTGGTGGTGACGGTAGGCTTCGTCACTTCGGGAGTAGTTCGAGTGGAAGGAGTAGACCTTGTGGTGGTGACCGTGCGCTTGGTCGCTTGAGGAGTATTTCGAGAAGATTTGTTAGTTTTTTTGGTAGTGACGGTGGGCTAAATCACTTCGGGAGTAGTTCGAGTATATTTGGTAGTTATTTTGGTGGTGACGGTAGGCTTCGTCACTTCGGGAGTATTTCGAGTGGAAGGAGTAGACCTTGTGGTGGTGACCGTGCGCTTGGTCGCTTGAGGAGAAGTTCGAGTATATTTGGTAGTTTTTTTGGTGGTGACGGTAGGCTTCGTCACATTGGGAGAAGTTCGAGTATATTCGGTAGTATTTTTGTTGGTGACGGTAGGCTAGTCACTTCGGGAGTAGTTCGAGTGGAAGGAGTAGACCTTGTGGTGGTGACCGTGCGCTTGGTCGCTTGAGGAGTATTTCGAGAAGATTTGGTAGTTTTTTTGGTAGTGACGGTGGGCTTAGTCACTTCGGGAGTAGTTCGAGTGGAAGGAGTAGACCTTGTGGTGGTGACCGTGCGCTTGGTCGCTTGAGGAGTATTTCGAGAAGATTTGGTAGTTTTTTTGGTAGTGACGGTGGGCTAAATCACTTCGGGAGTAGTTCGAGTATATTTGGTAGTTTTTTTGGTGGTGACGGTAGGCTTCGTCACATTGGGAGTAGTTCGAGTAGATTTGGTGGTGTTGTTGGTGGTGACGGTAGGCTTCGTCACATTGGGAGTAGTTCGAGTAGATTTGGTGGTTATTTTGGTGGTGACGGTAGGCTTAGTCACTTCGGGAGTAGTTCGAGTGGAAGGAGTAGACCTTGTGGTGGTGACCGTGCGCTTGGTCGCTTGAGGAGTATTTCGAGAAGATTTGGTAGTTGTTTTGGTAGTGACGGTGGGCTAAATCACTTCGGGAGTAGTTCGAGTAGATTTGGTGGTTTTTTTGGTGGTGACGGTAGGCTTAGTCACTTCGGGAGTAGTTCGAGTGGAAGGAGTAGACCTTGTGGTGGTGACCGTGCGCTTGGTCGCTTGAGGAGTATTTCGAGAAGATTTGGTAGTTGTTTTGGTAGTGACGGTAGGCTAAATCACTTCGGGAATAGTTCGAGTATATTTGGTGGTTATTTTGGTGGTGACGGTAGGCTTCGTCACTTCGGGAGTAGTTCGAGTGGAAGGAGTAGACCTTGTGGTGGTGACCGTACGCTTGGTCGCTTGAGGAGAAGTTCGAGTATATTTGGTAGTTTTTTTGGTGGTGACGGTAGGCTTAGTCACTTCGGGAGTAGTTCGAGTGGAAGGAGTAGACCTTGTGGTGGTGACCGTGCGCTTGGTCGCTTGAGGAGAAGTTCGAGTAGATTTGGTGGTTTTTTTGGTGGTGACGGTAGGCTTNAGTCACTTNCGGGAGTAGTTCGAGTGGAAGGAGTAGACCTTGTGGTGGTGACCGTGCGCTTGGTCGCTTGAGGAGTATTTCGAGAAGATTTGGTAGTTTTTTTGGTAGTGACGGTGGGCTAAATCACTTCGGGAGTAGTTCGAGTATATTTGGTAGTTTGTTTGGTGGTGACGGTAGGCTTCGTCACATTGGGAGTAGTTCGAGTAGATTTGGTGGTTTTTTTGGTGGTGACGGTAGGCTTCGTCACATTGGGAGTAGTTCGAGTAGATTTGGTGGTTTTTTTGGTGGTGACGGTAGGCTTAGTCACTTCGGGAGTAGTTCGAGTGGAAGGAGTAGACCTTGTGGTGGTGACCGTGCGCTTGGTCGCTTGAGGAGTATTTCGAGAAGATTTGTTAGTTTTTTTGGTAGTGACGGTGGTCTAAATCACTTCGGGAGTAGTTCGAGTATATTTGGTAGTTTTTTTGGTGGTGACGGTAGGCTTCGTCACATTGGGAGTAGTTCGAGTAGATTTGGTGGTTTTTTTGGTGGTGACGGTAGGCTTCGTCACTTTGGGAGTAGTTCGAGTAGATTTGGTGGTGTTTTTGGTGGTGACGGTAGGCTTCGTCACATTGGGAGTAGTTCGAGTAGATTTGGTGGTTTTTTTGGTGGTGACGGTAGGCTTAGTCACTTCGGGAGTAGTTCGAGTGGAAGGAGTAGACCTTGTGGTGGTGACCGTGCGCTTGGTCGCTTGAGGAGTATTTCGAGAAGATTTGGTAGTTTTTTTGGTAGTGACGGTGGGCTAAATCACTTCGGGAGTAGTTCGAGTATATTTGGTAGTTATTTTGGTGGTGACGGTAGGCTTCGTCACTTCGGGAGTAGTTCGAGTGGAAGGAGTAGACCTTGTGGTGGTGACCGTGCGTTGGTCGCTTGAGGAGTATTTCGAGAAGATTTGGTAGTTTTTTGGGTGGTGACGGTAGGCTTAGTCACTTCGGGAGTAGTTCGAGTGGAAGGAGTAGACCTTGTGGTGGTGACCGTGCGCTTGGTCGCTTGAGGAGAAGTTTGAGTAGATTTGGTGGTTTTTTTGGTGGTGACGGTAGGCTTAGTCACTTCGGGAGTAGTTCGAGTGGAAGGAGTAGACCTTGTGGTGGTGACCGTGCGCTTGGTCGCTTGAGGAGTATTTCGAGAAGATTTGGTAGTTTTTTTNNGGTAGTGACGGTGGGCTAAATCACTTCGGGAGTAGTTCGAGTATATTTGGTAGTTATTTTGATGGTGACGGTAGGCTTCGTCACTTCGGGAGTAGTTCGAGTGGAAGGAGTAGACCTTGTGGAGGTGACCGTGCGCTTGGTCGCTTGAGGAGAAGTTCGAGTATATTTGGTAGTTTTTTTGGTGGTGACGGTAGGCTTAGTCACTTCGGGAGTAGTTCGAGTGGAAGGAGTAGACCTTGTGGTGGTGACCGTGCGCTTGGTCGCTTGAGGAGTATTTCGAGAAGATTTGGTAGTTTTTTTGGTAGTGACGGTGGGCTAAATCACTTCGGGAGTAGTTCGAGTATATTTGGTAGTTTTTTTGGTGGTGACGGTAGGCTTCGTCACATTGGGAGTAGTTCGAGTAGATTTGATGGTTTTTTTGGTGGTGACGGTAGGCTTCGTCACATTGGGAGTAGTTCGAGTAGATTTGGTGGTGACGGTAGGCTTAGTCACTTCGGGAGTAGTTCGAATGGAAGGAGTAGACCTTGTGGTGGTGACCGTGCGCTTGGTCGCTTGAGGAGTATTTCGAGAAGATTTGGTAGTTTTTTTGGTAGTGACGGTGGGCTAAATCACTTCGGGAGTAGTTCGAGTATATTTGGTAGTATTTTTGTTGGCGACGGTACGCTTCGTCACATTAAGAGTAGTTCGAGTGGAAGGAGTAGAACTTGTGGTTGTGACCGAAGGCTTGGTCGCTTGAGGAGAAGTTCGAGTATATTTGGTAGTATTTTTGTTGGTGACGGTACGCTTCGTCACATTGGGAGTAGTTCGAGTGGAAGGAGTAGACCTTGTGGTGGTGACCGTGCGCTTGGTCGCTTGAGGAGTATTTCGAGAAGATTTGGTAGTTTTTTGGTAGTGACGTTGGGCTAAATCACTTCGGGAGTAGTTCGAGTATATTTGGTAGTATTTTTGTTGGCGACGGTACGCTTCGTCACATTAAGAGTAGTTCGAGTGGAAGGAGTAGAACTTGTGGTTGTGACCGAAGGCTTGGTCGCTTGAGGAGAAGTTCGAGTATATTTGGTAGTATTTTTGTTGGTGACGGTACGCTTCGTCACATTGGGAGTAGTTCGAGTGGAAGGAGTAGACCTTGTGGTGGTGACCGTGCGCTTGGTCGCTTGAGGGTATTTCGAGAAGATTTGGTAGTTTTTTGGTAGTGACGGTGGGCTAAATCACTTCGGGAGTAGTTCGAGTATATTTGGTAGTATTTTTGTTGGTGACGGTACGCTTCGTCACTTCGGGAGTAGTTCGAGTGGAAGGAGTAGACCTTGTGGTGGTGACCGTGCGCTTGGTCGCTTGAGGAGTATTTCGAGAAGATTTGGTAGTTTTTTTGGTAGTGACGGTGGGCTAAATCACTTCGGGAGTAGTTCGAGTATATTTGGTAGTTTTTTTGGTGGTGACGGTAGGCTTCGTCACATTGGGAGTAGTTCGAGTAGATTTGGTGGTTTCTTTGGTGGTGACGGTAGGCTTCGTCACTTTGGGAGTAGTTCGAGTAGATTTGGTGGTTTTTTTGGTGGTGANGGTAGGCTTAGTCACTTCGGGAGTAGTTCGAGTGGAAGGAGTAGACCTTGTGGTGGTGACCCTGCGCTTGATCGCTTGAGGAGTATTTCGAGAAGATTTGGTAGTTTTTTTGGTAGTGACGGTGGGCTAAATCACTTCGGGAGTAGTTCGAGTATATTTGGTAGTTTGTTTGGTGGTGACGGTAGGCTTCGTCACATTGGGAGTAGTTCGAGTAGATTTGGTGGTTTTTTTGGTGGTGANGGTAGGCTTAGTCACCTCGGGAGTAGTTCGAGTGGAAGGAGTAGACCTTGTGGTGGTGACCGTGCGCTTGGTCGTTTGAGGAGTATTTCGAGAAGATTTGGTAGTTTTTTTGGTAGTGACGGTGGGCTAAATCACTTNCGGGAGTAGTTCGAGTATATTTGGTGGTTATTTTGGTGGTGACGGTAGGCTTCGTCACTTCGGGAGTAGTTCGAGTGGAAGGAGTAGACCTTGTGGTGGTGACCGTGCGCTTGGTCGCTTGAGGAGAAGTTCGAGTATATTTGGTAGTTTTTTTGGTGGTGACGGTAGGCTTAGTCACTTCGGGAGTAGTTCGAGTGGAAGGAGTAGACCTTGTGGTGGTGACCGTGCGCTTGGTCGCTTGAGGAGAAGTTCGAGTAGATTTGGTGGTTTTTTTGGTGGTGACGGTAGGCTTAGTCACTTCGGGAGTAGTTCGAGTTGAAGGAGTAGACCTTGTGGTGGTGACCGTGCGCTTGGTCGCTTGAGGAGTATTTCGAGAAGATTTGGTAGTTTTTTTGGTAGTGACGGTGGGCTAAATCACTTCGGGAGTAGTTCGAGTATATTTGGTAGTTATTTTGTTGGTGACGGTAGGCTTCGTCACTTCGGGAGTAGTTCGAGTGGAAGGAGTAGACCTTGTGGTGGTGACCGTGCGCTTGGTCGCTTGAGGAGAAGTTCGAGTATATTTGGTAGTTTTTTTGGCGGTGACGGTAGGCTTCGTCACATTGGGAGAAGTTCGAGTATATTCGGTAGTATTTTTGTTGGTTACGGTAGGCTAGTCACTTCGGGAGTAGTTCGAGTGGAAGGAGTAGACCTTGTGGTGGTGACCGTGCGCTTGGTCGCTTGAGGAGTATTTCGAGAAGATTTGGTAGTTTTTTTGGTAGTGACGGTGGGCTAAATCACTTCGGGAGTAGTTCGAGTATATTTGGTAGTTTTTTTGGTGGTGACGGTAGGCTTCGTCACATTGGGAGTAGTTCGAGTAGATTTGGTGGTTTTTTTCGTGGTGACGGTAAGCTTCGTCACATTGGGAGTAGTTCGAGTAGATTTGGTGGTTATTTTGGTGGTGACGGTAGGCTTAGTCACTTCGGGAGTAGTTCGAGTGGAAGGAGTAGACCTTGTGGTGGTGACCGTGCGCTTGGTCGCTTGAGGAGTATTTCGAGAAGATTTGGTAGTTTTTTTGGTAGTGACGGTGGGCTAAATCACTTCGGGAGTAGTTCGAGTAGATTTGGTGGTTTTTTTGGTGGTGACGGTAGGCTTAGTCACTTCGGGAGTAGTTCGAGTGGAAGGAGTAGACCTTGTGGTGGTGACCGTGCGCTTGGTCGCTTGAGGAGTATTTCGAGAAGATTTGGTAGTTGTTTTGGTAGTGACGGTAGGCTAAATCACTTCGGGAATAGTTCGAGTATATTTGGTGGTTATTTTGGTGGTGACGGTAGGCTTCGTCACTTCGGGAGTAGTTCGAGTGGAAGGAGTAGACCTTGTGGTGGTGACCGTGCGCTTGGTCGCTTGAGGAGTATTTCGAGAAGATTTGGTAGTTTTTTTGGTAGTGACGGTGGGCTAAATCACTTCGGGAGTAGTTCGAGTATATTTGGTAGTTATTTTGGTGGTGACGGTAGGCTTCGTCACTTCGGGAGTAGTTCGAGTGGAAGGAGTAGACCTTGTGGTGGTGACCGTGCGCTTGGTCGCTTGAGGAGAAGTTCGAGTATATTTGGTAGTTTTTTTGGTGGTGACGGTAGGCTTAGTCACTTCGGGAGTAGTTCGAGTGGAAGGAGTAGACCTTGTGGTGGTGACCGTGCGCTTGGTCGCTTGAGGAGAAGTTCGAGTAGATTTGGTGGTTTTTTTGGTGGTGACGGTAGGCTTAGTCACTTCGGGAGTAGTTCGAGTGGAAGGAGTAGACCTTGTGGTGGTGACCGTGCGCTTGGTCGCTTGAGGAGTATTTCGAGAAGATTTGGTAGTTTTTTTGGTAGTGACGGTGGGCTAAATCACTTCGGGAGTAGTTCGAGTATATTTGGTAGTTATTTTGATGGTGACGGTAGGCTTCGTCACTTCGGGAGTAGTTCGAGTGGAAGGAGTAGACCTTGTGGAGGTGACCGTGCGCTTGGTCGCTTGAGGAGAAGTTCGAGTATATTTGGTAGTTTTTTTGGTGGTGACGGTAGGCTTAGTCACTTCGGGAGTAGTTCGAGTGGAAGGAGTAGACCTTGTGGTGGTGACCGTGCGCTTGGTCGCTTGAGGAGTATTTCGAGAAGATTTGGTAGTTTTTTTGGTAGTGACGGTGGGCTAAATCACTTCGGGAGTAGTTCGAGTATATTTGGTAGTTTTTTTGGTGGTGACGGTAGGCTTCGTCACATTGGGAGTAGTTCGAGTAGATTTGATGGTTTTTTTGGTGGTGACGGTAGGCTTCGTCACATTGGGAGTAGTTCGAGTAGATTTGGTGGTGACGGTAGGCTTAGTCACTTCGGGAGTAGTTCGAATGGAAGGAGTAGACCTTGTGGTGGTGACCGTGCGCTTGGTCGCTTGAGGAGTATTTCGAGAAGATTTGGTAGTTTTTTTGGTAGTGACGGTGGGCTAAATCACTTCGGGAGTAGTTCGAGTATATTTGGTGGTTATTTTGGTGGTGACGGTAGGCTTCGTCACATTGGGAGTAGTTCGAGTGGAAGGAGTAGACCTTGTGGTGGTGACCGTGCGCTTGGTCGCTTGAGGAGTATTTCGAGAAGATTTGGTAGTTTTTTTGGTAGTGACTGTGGGCTAAATCACTTCGGGAGTAGTTCGAGTATATTTGGTAGTTATTTTGGTGGTGACGGTAGGCTTCGTCACTTCGGGAGTAGTTCGAGTGGAAGGAGTAGACCTTGTGGTGGTGACCGTGCGCTTGGTCGCTTGAGGAGTATTTCGAGAAGATTTGGTAGTTTTTTTGGTAGTGACGGTGGGCTAAATCACTTCGGGAGTAGTTCGAGTATATTTGGTAGTATTTTTGTTGGTGACGGTACGCTTCGTCACATTGGGAGTAGTTCGAGTGGAAGGAGTAGAACTTGTGGTTGTGACCGTAGGCTTGGTCGCTTGAGGAGAAGTTCGAGTATATTTGGTAGTGTTTTTGGTGGTGACGGTAGGCTTCGTCACATTGGGAGTAGTTCGAGTATATTTGGTGGTTTTTTTCGTGGTGACGGTAGGCTTAGTCACTTCGGGAGTAGTTCGAGTGGAAGGAGTAGACCTTGTGGTGGTGACCGTGCGCTTGGTCGCTTGAGGAGTATTTCGAGAAGATTTGGTAGTTTTTTTGGTAGTGACGGTGGGCTAAATCACTTCGGGAATAGTTCGAGTATATTTGGTGGTTATTTTGGTGGTGACGATAGGCTTCGTCACTTCGGGAGTAGTTCGAGTGGAAGGAGTAGATCTTGTGGTGGTGACCGTGCGCTTGGTCGCTTGAGGAGTATTTCGAGAAGATTTGGTAGTTTTTTTGGTAGTGACGGTGGGCTAAATCACTTCGGGAGTAGTTCGAGTAGATCTGGTAGTTATTTTGGTGGTGACGGTAGGCTTCGTCACATTGGGAGTAGTTCGAGTAGATTTGGTGGTTTTTTTCGTGGTGACGGTAGGCTTAGTCACTTCGGGAGTAGTTCGAGTGGAAGGAGTAGACCTTGTGGTGGTGACCGTGCGCTTGGTCGCTTGAGGAGTATTTCGAGAAGATTTGGTAGTTTTTTTGGTAGTGACGGTGAGCTAAATCACTTCGGGAGTAGTTCGAGTAGATTTGGTGGTTTTTTTGGTGGTGACGGTAGGCTTCGTCACTTCGGGAGTAGTTCGAGTGGAAGGAGTAGACCTTGTGGTGGTGACCGTGCGCTTGGTCGCTTGAGGAGTATTTCGAGAAGATTTGGTAGTTTTTTTGGTAGTGACGGTGGGCTAAATCACTTCGGGAGTAGTTCGAGTATATTTGGTAGTATTTTTGTTGGTGACGGTACGCTTCGTCACATTGGGAGTAGTTCGAGTGGAAGGAGTAGAACTTGTGGTTGTGACCGTAGGCTTGGTCGCTTGAGGAGAAGTTCGAGTAGATTTGGTGGTTTTTTTGGTGGTGACGGTAGGCTTAGTCACTTCGGGAGTAGTTCGAGTGGAAGGAGTAGACCTTGTGGTGGTGACCGTGCGCTTGGTCGCTTGAGGAGTATTTCGAGAAGATTTGGTAGTTTTTTTGGTAGTGACGGTGGGCTAAATCACTTCGGGAGTAGTTCGAGTATATTTGGTAGTATTTTTGATGGTTACGGTACGCTTCGTCACATTGGGAGTAGTTCGAGTGGAAGGAGTAGAACTTGTGGTTGTGACCGTAGGATTGGTCGCTTGAGGAGAAGTTCGAGAGGATTTGGTGTTTTTTTTGGTGGTGACGGTAGGCTTAGTCACTTCGGGAGTAGTTCGAGTGGAAGGAGTAGACCTTGTGGTGGTGACCGTGCGCTTGGTCGCTTGAGGAGTATTTCGAGAAGATTTGGTAGTTTTTTTGGTAGTGACGGTGGGCTAAATCACTTCGGGAGTAGTTCGAGTATATTTGGTAGTTTTTTTGGTGGTGACGGTAGGCTACGTCACATTGAGAGTAGTTCGAGTTGAATTGGTGGTTATTTTGGTGGTGACGGTAGGCTTCGTCACTTCGGGAGTAGTTCGAGTGGAAGGAGTAGACCTTGTGGTGGTGACCGTGCGCTTGGTCGCTTGAGGAGTATTTCGAGAAGATTTGGTAGTTTTTTTGGTAGTGACGGTGGGCTAAATCACTTCGGGAGTAGTTCGAGTATATTTGGTAGTTTTTTTGTTGGTGACGGTACGCTTCGTCACTTTGGGAGTAGTTCGAGTGGAAGGAGTAGACCTTGTGGTTGTGACCGTGCGCTTGGTCGCTTGAGGAGAAGTTCGAGAGGATTTGGTGGTTTTTTTGGTGGTGACGGTAGGCTTAGTCACTTCGGGAGTAGTTCGAGTGGAAGGAGTAGACCTTGTGGTGGTGACCGTGCGCTTGGTCGCTTGAGGAGTATTTCGAGAAGATTTGGTAGTTTTTTTGGTAGTGACGGTGGGCTAAATCACTTCGGGAGTAGTTCGAGTATATTTGGTGGTTATTTTGGTGGTGACGGTAGGCTTCGTCACTTCGGGAGTAGTTCGAGTGGAAGGAGTAGACCTTGTGGTGGTGACCGTGCGCTTGGTCGCTTGAGGAGTATTTCGAGAAGATTTGGTAGTTTTTTTGGTAGTGACGGTGGGCTAAATCACTTCGGGAGTAGTTCGAGTATATTTGGTGGTTATTTTGGTGGTGACGGTAGGCTTCGTCACTTCGGGAGTAGTTCGAGTGGAAGGAGTAGACCTTGTGGTGGTGACCGTGCGCTTGGTCGCTTGAGGAGTATTTCGAGAAGATTTGGTAGTTTTTTTGGTAGTGACGGTGGGCTAAATCACTTCGGGAGTAGTTCGAGTATATTTGGTAGTATTTTTGTTGGTGACGGTACGCTTCGTCACATTAAGAGTAGTTCGAGTGGAAGGAGCAGAACTTGTGTTTGTGACCGTAGGCTTGGTCGCTTGAGGAGAAGTTCGAGTATATTTGGTAGTGTTTTTGGTGGTGACGGTAGGCTTCGTCACATTGGGAGTAGTTCGAGTAGATTTGGTGGTTTTTTTGGTGGTGACGGTAGGCTTAGTCACTTCGGGAGTAGTTCGAGTGGAAGGAGTAGACCTTGTGGTGGTGACCGTGCGCTTGGTCGCTTGAGGAGTATTTCGAGAAGATTTGGTAGTTTTTTTGGTAGTGACGGTGGGCTAAATCACTTCGGGAATAGTTCGAGTATATTTGGTGGTTATTTTGGTGGTGACGGTAGGCTTCGTCACTTCGGGAGTAGTTCGAGTGGAAGGAGTAGACCTTGTGGTGGTGACCGTGCGCTTGGTCGCTTGAGGAGTATTTCGAGAAGATTTGTTAGTTTTTTTGGTAGTGACGGTGGGCTAAATCACTTCGGGAGTAGTTCGAGTATATTTGGTAGTGTTTTTGGTGGTGACGGTAGGCTTCGTCACATTGGGAGTAGTTCGAGTAGATTTGGTGGTTTTTTTGGTGGTGACGGTAGGCTTAGTCACTTCGGGAGTAGTTCGAGTGGAAGGAGTAGACCTTGTGGTGGTGACCGTGCGCTTGGTCGCTTGAGGAGTATTTCGAGAAGATTTGGTAGTTTTTTTGGTAGTGACGGTGGGCTAAATCACCTCGGGATTAGTTCGAGTATATTTGGTAGTATTTTTGTTGGTGACGGTACGCTTCGTCACATTAAGAGTAGTTCGAGTGGAAGGAGTAAAACTTGTGGTGGTGACCGTGCGCTTGGTCGCTTGAGGAGTATTTCGAGAAGATTTGGTAGTTTTTTTGGTAGTGACGGTGGGCTAAATCACTTCGGGAGTAGTTCGAGTATATTTGGTGGTTATTTTGGTGGTGAAGGTAGGCTTAGTCACTTCGGGAGTAGTTCGAGTGGAAGGAGTAGACCTTGTGGTGGTGACCGTGCGCTTGGTCGCTTGAGGAGTATTTCGAGAAGATTTGTTAGTTTTTTTGGTAGTGACGGTGGGCTAAATCACTTCGGGAGTAGTTCGAGTATATTTGGTAGTGTTTTTGGTGGTGACGGTAGGCTTCGTCACATTGGGAGTAGTTCGAGTAGATTTGGTGGTTTTTTTGGTGGTGACGGTAGGCTTCGTCACATTGGGAGTAGTTCGAGTAGATTTGGTGGTTTTTTTGGTGGTGACGGTAGGCTTAGTCACTTCGGGAGTAGTTCGAGTGGAAGGAGTAGACCTTGTGGTGGTGACCGTGCGCTTGGTCGCTTGAGGAGTATTTCGAGAAGATTTGGTAGTTTTTTTGGTAGTGACGGTAGGCTAAATCACTTCGGGAATAGTTCGAGTATATTTGGTGTTTATTTTGGTGGTGACGGTAGGCTTCGTCACTTCGGGAGTAGTTCGAGTGGAAGGAGTAGACCTTGTGGTGGTGACCGTGCGCTTGGTCGCTTGAGGAGTATTTCGAGAAGATTTGTTAGTTTTTTTGGTAGTGACGGTGGGCTAAATCACTTCGGGAGTAGTTCGAGTATATTTGGTAGTATTTTTGTTGGTGACGGTACGCTTCGTCACATTGGGAGTAGTTCGAGTGGAAGGAGTAGAACTTGTGGTTGTGACCGTGCGCTTGGTCGCTTGAGGAGTATTTCGAGAAGATTTGGTAGTTTTTTTGGTGGTGACGATGGGCTTCGTCACTTCGGGAGTAGTTCGAGTATATTTGGTAGTATTTTTGTTGGTGACGGTACGCTTCGTCACATTAAGAGTAGTTCGAGTGGAAGGAGTAAAACTTGTGGTGGTGACCGTGCGCTTGGTCGCTTGAGGAGTATTTCGAGAAGATTTGGTAGTTTTTTTGGTAGTGACGATGGGCTAAATCACTTCGGGAGTAGTTCGAGTATATTTGGTAGTATTTTTGTTGGTGACGGTACGCTTCGTCACATTAAGAGTAGTTCGAGTGGAAGGAGTAGACCTTGTGGTGGTGACCGTGCGCTTGGTCGCTTGAGGAGTATTTCGAGAAGATTTGTTAGTTTTTTTGGTAGTGACGGTGGGCTAAATCACTTCGGGAGTAGTTCGAGTATATTTGGTAGTGTTTTTGGTGGTGACGGTAGGCTTCGTCACATTGGGAGTAGTTCGAGTAGATTTGGTGGTTTTTTTGGTGGTGACGGTAGGCTTCGTCACATTGGGAGTAGTTCGAGTAGATTTGGTGGTTTTTTTGGTGGTGACGGTAGGCTTAGTCACTTCGGGAGTAGTTCGAGTGGAAGGAGTAGACCTTGTGGTGGTGACCGTGCGCTTGGTCGCTTGAGGAGTATTTCGAGAAGATTTGGTAGTTTTTTAGGTAGTGACGGTGGGCTAAATCAACTCGGGAGTAGTTCGAGTATATTTGGTAGTATTTTTGTTGGTGACGGTAGGCTTAGTCACTTCGGGAGTAGTTGGAGTGGAAGGAGTAGACCTTGTGGTGGTGACAGTGCGCTTGGTCGCTTGAGGAGTATTTCGAGAAGATTTGGTAGTTTTTTTGGTAGTGACGGTGGGCTAAATCACTTCGGGAGTAGTTCGAGTATATTTGGTAGTATTTTTGTTGGTGACGGTACGCTTCGTCATATTAAGAGTAGTTCGAGTGGAAGGAGTAGAACTTCTGGTTGTGACCGTAGGCTTGGTCGCTTGAGGAGAAGTTCGAGTATATTTGGTAGTTTTTTTGGTGGTGACGGTAGGCTTCGTCACATTGGGAGTAGTTCGAGTAGATTTGGTGGTTTTTTTGGTGGTGACGGTAGGCTTAGTCACTTCGGGAGTAGTTCGAGTGGAAGGAGTAGACCTTGTGGTGGTGACCGTGCGCTTGGTCGCTTGAGGAGTATTTCGAGAAGATTTGGTAGTTTTTTTGGTAGTGACGGTGGGCTAAATCACCTCGGGAGTAGTTCGAGTATATTTGGTAGTATTTTTGTTGGTGACGGTAGGCTTAGTCACTTCGGGAGTAGTTGGAGTGGAAGGAGTAGACCTTGTGGTGGTGACAGTGCGCTTGGTCGCTTGAGGAGTATTTCGAGAAGATTTGGTAGTTTTTTTGGTAGTGACGGTGGGCTAAATCACTTCGGGAGTAGTTCGAGTATATTTGGTAGTATTTTTGTTGGTGACGGTACGCTTCGTCATATTAAGAGTAGTTCGAGTGGAAGGAGTAGAACTTCTGGTTGTGACCGTAGGCTTGGTCGCTTGAGGAGAAGTTCGAGTATATTTGGTAGTTTTTTTGGTGGTGACGGTAGGCTTCGTCACATTGGGAGTAGTTCGAGTAGATTTGGTGGTTTTTTTGGTGGTGACGGTAGGCTTAGTCACTTCGGGAGTAGTTCGAGTGGAAGGAGTAGACCTTGTGGTGGTGACCGTGCGCTTGGTCGCTTGAGGAGTATTTCGAGAAGATTTGGTAGTTTTTTTGGTAGTGACGGTAGGCTAAATCACTTCGGGAATAGTTCGAGTATATTTGGTGGTTATTTTGGTGGTGACGGTAGGCTTCGTCACCTCGGGAGTTGTTCGAGTGGAAGGAGTAGACCTTGTGGTGGTGACCGTGCGCTTGGTCGCTTGAGGAGTATTTCGAGAAGATTTGGTAGTTTTTTTGGTAGTGACGGTGGGCTAAATCACTTCGGGAATAGTTCGAGTATATTTGGTGGTTATTTTGGTGGTGACGATAGGCTTCGTCACTTCGGGAGTAGTTCGAGTGGAAGGAGTAGACCTTGTGGTGGTGACCGTGCGCTTGGTCGCTTGAGGAGTATTTCGAGAAGATTTGGTAGTTTTTTTGGTAGTGACGGTGGGCTAAATCACTTCGGGAGTAGTTCGAGTATATTTGGTAGTATTTTTGTTGGTGACGGTACGCTTCGTCACATTGGGAGTAGTTCGAGTGGAAGGAGTAGAACTTGTGGTTGTGACCGTAGGCTTGGTCGCTTGAGGAGAAGTTCGAGTATATTTGGTAGTTTTTTTGGTGGTGACGGTAGGCTTCGTCACATTGGGAGTAGTTCGAGTATATTTGGTAGTTATTTTGGTGGTGACGGTAGGCTTCGTCACGTCGGGAGTAGTTCGAGTGGAAGGAGTAGACCTTGTGGTGGTGACCGTGCGCTTGGTCGCTTGAGGAGTATTTCGAGAAGATTTGTTAGTTTTTTTGGTAGTGACGGTGGGCTAAATCACTTCGGGAGTAGTTCGAGTATATTTGGTAGTTATTTTGGTGGTGACGGTAGGCTTCGTCACTTCGGGAGTATTTCGAGTGGAAGGAGTAGACCTTGTGGTGGTGACCGTGCGCTTGGTCGCTTGAGGAGTATTTCGAGAAGATTTGGTAGTTTTTTTGGTAGTGACGGTGGGCTAAATCACTTCGGGAGTAGTTCGAGTATATTTGGTAGTATTTTTGTTGGTGACGGTAGGCTTAGTCACTTCGGGAGTAGTTCGAGTGGAAGGAGTAGACCTTGTGGTGGTGACCGTAGGCTTGGTCGCTTGAGGAGAAGTTCGAGTATATTTGGTAGTTTTTTTGGTAGTGACGGTGGGCTAAATCACTTCGGGAGTAGTTCGAGTATATTTGGTAGTATTTTTGTTGGTGACGGTACGCTTCGTCACATTAAGAGTAGTTCGAGTGGAAGGAGTAGAACTTGTGGTTGTGACCGTAGGCTTGGTCGCTTGAGGAGAAGTTCGAGTATATTTGGTAGTTTTTTTGGTGGTGACGGTAGGCTTCGTCACATTGGGAGTAGTTCGAGTATATTTGGTAGTTTTTTTGGTGGTGACGGTACGCTTCGTCACTTCGGGAGTAGTTCGAGTGGAAGGAGTAGACCTTGTGGTGGTGACCGTGCGCTTGGTCGCTTGAGGAGTATTTCGAGAAGATTTGGTAGTTTTTTTGGTAGTGACGGTGGGCTAAATCACTTCGGGAGTAGTTCGAGTATATTTGGTAGTTTTTTTGGTGGTGACGGTAGGCTTCGTCACATTGGGAGTAGTTCGAGTAGATTTGGTGGTTTTTTTGGTGGTGACGGTAGGCTTCGTCACATTGGGAGTAGTTCGAGTAGATTTGGTGGTTTTTTTGGTGGTGACGGTAGTTTTAGTCACTTTGGGAGTAGTTCAAGTGGAAGGAGTAGACCTTGTGGTGGTGACCGTGCGCTTGGTCGCTTGAGGAGTATTTCGAGAAGATTTGGTAGTTTTTTTGGTAGTGACGGTGGGCTAAATTACTTCGGAATAGTTCGAGTATATTTGGTGGTTATTTTGGTGGTGACGGTAGGCTTCGTCACTTCGGGAGTAGTTCGAGTGGAAGGAGTAGACCTTGTGGTGGTGACCGTGCGCTTGGTCGCTTGAGGAGTATTTCGAGAAGATTTGTTAGTTTTTTTGGTAGTGACGGTGGGCTAAATCACTTCGGGAGTAGTTCGAGTATATTTGGTAGTTATTTTGGTGGTGACGGTAGGCTTCGTCACTTCGGGAGTATTTCGAGTGGAAGGAGTAGACCTTGTGGTGGTGACCGTGCGCTTGGTCGCTTGAGGAGTATTTCGAGAAGATTTGGTAGTTTTTTTGGTAGTGACGGTGGGCTAAATCACTTCGGGAGTAGTTCGAGTATATTTGGTAGTATTTTTGTTGGTGACGGTACGCTTCGTCACATTAAGAGTAGTTCGAGTGGAAGGAGTAGAACTTGTGTTGGTGACCGTGCGCTTGGTCGCTTGAGGAGTATTTCGAGAAGTTTTGGTAGTTTTTTTGGTGGTGACGGTAGGCTTAGTCACTTCGGGAGTAGTTCGAGTGGAAGGAGTAGACCTTGTGGTGGTGACCGTGCGCTTGGTCGCTTGAGGAGTATTTCGAGAAGATTTGGTAGTATTTTTGGTAGTGAGGGTGGGCTAAATCACTTCGGGAGTAGTTCGAGTATATTTGGTAGTTTTTTTGGTGGTGACGGTAGGCTTCGTCATATTGAGAGTAGTTCTAGCTGAATTGGTGGTTATTTTGGTGGTGACGGTAGGCTTCGTCACTTCGGGAGTAGTTCGAGTGGAAGGAGTAGACCTTGTGGTGGTGACCGTGCGCTTGGTCGCTTGAGGAGTATTTCGAGAAGATTTGGTAGGTTTTTGGTAGTGACGGTGGGCTAAATCACTTCGGGAGTAGTTCGAGTATATTTGGTAGTAATTTTGTTGGTGACGGTACGCTTCGTCACATTGGGAGTAGTTCGAGTGGAAGGAGTAGAACTTGTGGTTGTGACCGTAGGCTTGGTCGCTTGAGGAGAAGTTCGAGTAGATTTGGTGGTTTTATTTGGTGGTGACGGTAGGCTTAGTCACTTCGGGAGTAGTTCGAGTGGAAGGAGTAGAGCTTGTGGTGGTGACCGTGCGCTTGGTCGCTTGAGGAGTATTTCGAGAAGATTTGGTAGTTTTTTTGGTAGTGACGGTGGGCTAAATCACTTCGGGAGTAGTTCGAGTATATTTGGTAGTTTTTTTGGTGGTGACGGTAGGCTTCGTCACATTGAGAGTAGTTCTAGTTGAATTGGTGGTTATTTTGGTGGTGACGTTAGGCTTCGTCACTTCGGGAGTAGTTCGAGTGGAAGGAGTAGACCTTGTGGTGGTGACCGTGCGCTTTGTCGCTTGAGGAGTATTTCGAGAAGATTTGGTAGGTTTTTGGTAGTGACGGTGGGCTAAATCACTTCGGGAGTAGTTCGAGTATATTTGGTAGTATTTTTGTTGGTGACGGTACGCTTCGTCACATTGGGAGTAGTTCGAGTGGAAGGAGTAGAACTTGTGGTTGTGACCGTAGGATTGGTCGCTTGAGGAGAAGTTCGAGAGGATTTGGTGGTTTTTTTGGTGGTGACGGTAGGCTTAGTCACTTTGGGAGTAGTTCGAGTGGAAGGAGTAGACCTTGTGGTGGTGACCGTGCGCTTGGTCGCTTGAGGAGTATTTCGAGAAGATTTGGTAGTTTTTTTGGTAGTGACGGTGGGCTAAATCACTTCGGGAGTAGTTCGAGTATATTTGGTAGTATTTTTGTTGGTGACGGTACGCTTCGTCACATTAAGAGTAGTTCGAGTGGAAGGAGCAGAACTTGTGGTTGTGACCGTAGGCTTGGTCGCTTGAGGAGAAGTTCGAGTATATTTGGTAGTGTTTTTGGTGGTGACGGTAGGCTTCGTCACATTGGGAGTAGTTCGAGTAGATTTGGTGGTTTTTTTGGTGGTGACGGTAGGCTTAGTCACTTCGGGAGTAGTTCGAGTGGAAGGAGTAGACCTTGTGGTGGTGACCGTGCGCTTGGTCGCTTGAGGAGTATTTCGAGAAGATTTGGTAGTTTTTTTGGTAGTGACGGTGGGCTAAATCACTTCGGGAATAGTTCGAGTATATTTGGTGTTTATTTTGGTGGTGACGGTAGGCTTCGTCACTTCGGGAGTAGTTCGAGTGGAAGGAGTAGACCTTGTGGTGGTGACCGTGCGCTTGGTCGCTTGAGGAGTATTTCGAGAAGATTTGGTAGTTTTTTTGGTAGTGACGGTGGGCTAAATCACTTCGGGAGTAGTTCGAGTATATTTGGTGGTTATTTTGGTGGTGACGGTAGGCTTAGTCACTTCGGGAGTAGTTCGAGTGGAAGGAGTAGACCTTGTGGTGGTGACCGTGCGCTTGGTCGCTTGAGGAGTATTTCGAGAAGATTTGTTAGTTTTTTTGGTAGTGACGGTGGGCTAAATCACTTCGGGAGTAGTTCGAGTATATTTGGTAGTATTTTTGTTGGTGACGGTACGCTTTGTCACATTGGGAGTAGTTCGAGTGGAAGGAGTAGAACTTGTGGTTGTGACCGTAGGATTGGTCGCTTGAGGAGAAGTTCGAGAGGATTTGGTGGTTTTTTTGGTGGTGACGGTAGGCTTAGTCACTTCGGGAGTAGTTCGAGTGTAAGGAGTAGACCTTGTGGTGGTGACCGTGCGCTTGGTCGCTTGAGGAGTAGTTCGAGTAGATTTGGTGGTTTTTTTGGCAGTGACGGTGGGCTAAATCACTTCGGGAGTAGTTCGAGTATATTTGGTAGTTTTTTTGGTGGTGACGGTAGGCTTCGTCACATTGGGAGTAGTTCGAGTAGATTTGGTGGTTTTTTTGGTGGTGACGGTAGGCTTAGTCACTTCGGGAGTAGTTCGAGTGGAAGGAGTAGACCTTGTGGTGGTGACCGTGCGCTTGGTCGCTTGAGGAGTATTTCGAGAAGATTTGGTAGTTTTTTTGGTAGTGACGGTGGGCTAAATCACTTCGGGAGTAGTTCGAGTATATTTGGTAGTATTTTTGTTGGTGACGGTACGCTTCGTCACATTGGGAGTAGTTCGAGTGGAAGGAGTAGAACTTGTGGTTTGACCATAGGCTTGGTCGCTTGAGGAGAAGTTCGAGTATATTTGGTAGTTTTTTTGGTGGTGACGGTAGGCTTCGTCACATTGGGAGTAGTTCGAGTAGATTTGGTGGTTTTTTTGGTGGTGACGGTAGGCTTAGTCACTTCGGGAGTAGTTCGAGTGGAAGGAGTAGACCTTGTGGTGGTGACCGTGCGCTTGGTCGCTTGAGGAGTATTTCGAGAAGATTTGGTAGTTTTTTTGGTAGTGACGGTGGGCTAAATCACTTCGGGAATAGTTCGAGTATATTTGGTGGTTTTTTTGTTGGTGACGGTAGGCTTCGTCACATTGGGAGTAGTTCGAGTGGAAGGAGTAGACCTTGTGGTGGTGACCGTGCGCTTGGTCGCTTGAGGAGTATTTCGAGAAGATTTGGTAGTTTTTTTGGTAGTGACGGTGCGCTAAATCACTTCGGGAGTAGTTCGAGTATATTTGGTGGTTATTTTGGTGGTGACGGTAGGCTTAGTCAATTCGGGAGTAGTTCGAGTGGAAGGAGTAGACCTTGTGGTGGTGACCGTGCGCTTGGTCGCTTGAGGAGTATTTCGAGAAGATTTGGTAGTTTTTTTGGTGGTGACGGTGGGCTACATCACTTCGGAGTAGTTCGAGTAGATTTGGTAGTATTTTTGGTGGTGACGGTAGGCTTCGTCACTTTGGGAGTAGTTCGAGTGGAAGGAGTAGACCTTGTGGTGGTGACCGTAGGCTTGGTCGCTTGAGGAGTAGTTCGAGTAGATGGAGTAGTTTTTGTGGTTATTGGTGGTATTTGGTGGGCTTGGTCGTTTCGGGAGTAGTTCGAGTGGAAGGAGTAGACCTTGTGGTGGTGACCGTGCGCTTGGTCGCTTGAGGAGTATTTCGAGAAGATTTGGTAGTTTTTTTGGTAGTGACGGTGGGCTAAATCACTTCGGGAGTAGTTCGAGTATATTTGGTGGTTTTTTTGGTGGTGACGGTAGGCTTAGTCACTTCGGGAGTAGTTCGAGTGGAAGGAGTAGACCTTGTGGTGGTGACCGTGCGCTTGGTCGCTTGAGGAGTATTTCGAGAAGATTTGGTAGTTTTTTTGGTAGTGACGGTGGGCTAAATCACTTCGGGAGTAGTTCGAGTATATTTGGTTGTTATTTTGGTGGTGACGGTAGGCTTCGTCACATTGGGAGTAGTTCGAGTGGAAGGAGTAGACCTTGTGGTGGTGACCGTGCGCTTGGTCGCTTGAGGAGTATTTCGAGAAGATTTGGTAGTTTTTTTGGTAGTGACGGTGGGCTAAATCACTTCGGGAGTAGTTCGAGTATATTTGGTGGTTATTTTGGTGGTGACGGTAGGCTTAGTCAATTCGGGAGTAGTTCGAGTGGAAGGAGTAGACCTTGTGGTGGTGACCGTGCGCTTGGTCGCTTGAGGAGTATTTCGAGAAGATTTGGTAGTTTTTTTGGTAGTGACGGTGGGCTAAATCACTTCGGGAGTAGTTCGAGTATATTTGGTAGTTATTTTGGTGGTGACGGTAGGCTTCGTCACATTGGGAGTAGTTCGAGTGGAAGGAGTAGACCTTGTGGTGGTGACCGTGCGCTTGGTCGCTTGAGGAGTATTTCGAGAAGATTTGGTAGTTTTTTTGGTAGTGACGGTGGGCTAAATCACTTCGGGAGTAGTTCGAGTATATTTGGTTGTTATTTTGGTGGTGACGGTAGGCTTCGTCACATTGGGAGTAGTTCGAGTGGAAGGAGTAGACCTTGTGGTGGTGACCGTGCGCTTGGTCGCTTGAGGAGTATTTCGAGAAGATTTGGTAGTTTTTTTGGTAGTGACGGTGGGCTAAATCACTTCGGGAGTAGTTCGAGTATATTTGGTGGTTATTTTGGTGGTGACGGTAGGCTTAGTCACTTCGGGAGTAGTTCGAGTGGAAGGAGTAGACCTTGTGGTGGTGACCGTGCGCTTGGTCGCTTGAGGAGTATTTCGAGAAGATTTGGTAGTTTTTTTGGTAGTGACGGTGGGCTAAATCACTTCGGGAGTAGTTCGAGTATATTTGGTGGTTATTTTGGTGGTGACGGTAGGCTTCGTCACATTGGGAGTAGTTCGAGTGGAAGGAGTAGACCTTGTGGTGGTGACCGTGCGCTTGGTCGCTTGAGGAGTATTTCGAGAAGATTTGGTAGTTTTTTTGGTAGTGACGGTGGGCTAAATCACTTCGGGAGTAGTTCGAGTATATTTGGTAGTTATTTTGGTGGTGACGGTAGGCTTCGTCACTTGGGAGTAGTTCGAGTGGAAGGAGTAGACCTTGTGGTGGTGACCGTGCGCTTGGTCGCTTGAGGAGTATTTCGAGAAGATTTGGTAGTTTTTTTGGTAGTGACGGTGGGCTAAATCACTTCGGGAGTAGTTCGAGTATATTTGGTAGTATTTTTGTTGGTGACGGTACGCTTCGTCACATTAAGAGGAGTAGTTCGAGGTAGGATTTGGTGGTTTTTTTGGTGGTGACGGTAGGCTTAGTCACTTCGGGAGTAGTTCGAGTGGAAGGAGTAGACCTTGTGGTGGTGACCGTGCGCTTGGTCGCTTGAGGAGTATTTCGAGAAGATTTGGTAGTTTTTTTGGTAGTGACGGTGGGCTAAATCACTTCGGGAGTAGTTCGAGTATATTTGGTAGTATTTTTGTTGGTGACGGTAGGCTTCGTCACATTAAGAGTAGTTCGAGTGGAAGGAGTAGAACTTGTGGTTGTGACCGTAGGCGTGGTCGCTTGAGGAGTATTTCGAGAAGATTTGGTAGTTTTTTTGGTAGTGACGGTGGGCTAAATCACTTCGGGAGTAGTTCGAGTATATTTGGTAGTATTTTTGATGGTGACGGTACGCTTCGTCACATTGGGAGTAGTTCGAGTGGAAGGAGTAGAACTTGTGGTTGTGACCGTAGGATTGATCGCTTGAGGAGAAGTTCGAGAGGATTTGGTGGTTTTTTGGTGGTGACGGTAGGCTTAGTCATATTGAGAGTAGTTCTAGCTGAATTGGTGGTTATTTTGGTGGTGACGGTAGGCTTCGTCACTTCGGGAGTAGTTCGAGTGGAAGGAGTAGACCTTGTGGTGGTGACCGTGCGCTTTGTCGCTTGAGGAGTATTTCGAGAAGATTTGGTAGTTTTTTTGGTAGTGACGGTGGGCTAAATCACCTCGGGAGTAGTTGGAGTATATTTGGTAGTATTTTTTGTTGGTGACGGTACGCTTCGTCACATTGGGAGTAGTTCGAGTGGAAGGAGTAGAACTTGTGGTTGTGACCGTAGGCTTGGTCGCTTTAGGAGAAGTTCGAGTAGATTTGGTGGTTTTTTTGGTGGTGACGGTAGGCTTAGTCACTTCGGGAGTAGTTCGAGTGGAAGGAGTAGACCTTGTGGTGGTGACCGTGCGCTTGGTCGCTTGAGGAGTATTTCGAGAAGATTTGGTGGTTTTTTTGGTATTGACGGTGGGCTAAATCACTTCGGGGGTAGTTCGATTATATTTGGTAGTTTTTTTGGTGGTGACGGTAGGCTTAGTCACATTGGGAGTAGTTCGAGTTGAATTGGTGGTTATTTTGGTGGTGACGGTAGGCTTCGTCACTTCGGGAGTAGTTCGAGTGGAAGGAGTAGACCTTGTGGTGGTGACCGTGCGCTTTGTCGCTTGAGGAGTATTTCGAGAAGATTTGGTAGTTTTTTTGGTAGTGACGATGGGCTAAATCACTTCGGGAGTAGTTCGAGTATATTTGGTAGTATTTTTGTTGGCGACGGTACGCTTCGTCACATTAAGAGTAGTTCGAGTGGAAGGAGTAGAACTTGTGGTTGTGACCGAAGGCTTGGTCGCTTGAGGAGAAGTTCGAGTATATTTGGTAGTATTTTTGTTGGTGACGGTACGCTTCGTCACATTGGGAGTAGTTCGAGTGGAAGGAGTAGACCTTGTGGTGGTGACCGTGCGCTTGGTCGCTTGAGGAGTATTTCGAGAAGATTTGGTAGTTTTTTGGTAGTGACGTTGGGCTAAATCACTTCGGGAGTAGTTCGAGTATATTTGGTAGTATTTTTGTTGGCGACGGTACGCTTCGTCACATTAAGAGTAGTTCGAGTGGAAGGAGTAGAACTTGTGGTTGTGACCGAAGGCTTGGTCGCTTGAGGAGAAGTTCGAGTATATTTGGTAGTATTTTTGTTGGTGACGGTACGCTTCGTCACATTGGGAGTAGTTCGAGTGGAAGGAGTAGACCTTGTGGTGGTGACCGTGCGCTTGGTCGCTTGAGGGTATTTCGAGAAGATTTGGTAGTTTTTTGGTAGTGACGGTGGGCTAAATCACTTCGGGAGTAGTTCGAGTATATTTGGTAGTATTTTTGTTGGTGACGGTACGCTTCGTCACATTGGGAGTAGTTCGAGTGGAAGGAGTAGACCTTGTGGTGGTGACCGTGCGCTTGGTCGCTTGAGGAGTATTTCGAGAAGATTTGGTAGTTTTTTTGGTAGTGACGATGGGCTAAATCACTTCGGGAGTAGTTCGAGTATATTTGGTAGTATTTTTGTTGGTGACGGTACGCTTCGTCACATTAAGAGTAGTTCGAGTGGAAGGAGTAGACCTTGTGGTGGTGACCGTGCGCTTGGTCGCTTGAGGAGTATTTCGAGAAGATTTGGTAGTTTTTTTGGTAGTGACGGTGGGCTAAATCACTTCGGGAGTAGTTCGAGTATATTTGGTAGTATTTTTGTTGGTGACCGTACGCTTCGTCACATTAAGAATAGTTCGAGTGGAAGGAGTAGAACTTGTGGTTGTGACCGTAGGCTTGGTCGCTTGAGGAGACGTTCGAGTATATTTGGTAGTGTTTTTGGGAACTCTCTGCTGTCCTGTACTCTACTGTATTATCTCCTCTCTTCCTCTCTCTCTCTGCTGTCCTGTACTCTACTGTATTATCTCCTCTCTTCCTCTCTCTCTCCTGTCCTGCACTCTACTGTATTATCTCCTCTCTTCCTCTCTCTCCTGTCCTGTACTCTACTGTATTATCTCCTCTCTTCCTCTCTCTCTGCTGTCCTGTACTCTACTCTCTNCAGTCTACAGTAATGCTCTTAAGTATCTTCACTTTTCTGTCTCTTCTCATGAGAGTTGGGCACATCCTATCTCA